>CAMLCR010000017.1:0-40980 GCA_946477585.1 Cheilosia urbana | reverse complement strand
CTGATTCTTCCACAAGCGTGATACACTCTTTTTTAACACATAGCACAAGATACCAGCCGATATCTGACATGAACACGACGTTTAACCTAATTCTTCCGATGTTCATGTAAAATCAGGATAAAATTGTTTGAATACATTTTCGGTCATCGTGAGTTATATTTATATATATATTTTTATCAAGCTCCTGCCATGATAATGGATTGGTTGGCTATGATTTTAAGAGCAGTGTGTTGGTTGTGCGATATTTTAAGGAGCGGTAAGGTTAGGTTGAACTAAAGCAGTCTGAGCATGGTGGCAATGACGAGGGTTGATACTTAATAGAATTCAAAAGTACAAAATGAATGGGAAGAGGAAAAGCTCTTTAAATCTGAAGTGAAGTGTTTTCTTAGTCGAATGGAAGTTGTGGCCATAAGCAAGAAATTGATTATGCATATGAACGCTTACTCCCATCGTGGATATGCATATTTTAGGTGATTCCGCATTAACTCTGTCAACTCGGACTGATTCAACACAAATAATTGATTGACTTCGATAAGAACATTGTTAAGAGGTTATTTCCCTATCCCAATATTCTGACGTAAGGAAAATATTGAAAGCACTTTAACCCTTTCGGTACTTCTTTTTTTTTTTGTAAGGTTAAAAAAAACATTTGTCTTCTTTCTGTAGTTTCGGAGGCTCCTACTAACAACATGGGAACAATGTTTTTGTAAGTATTTGCTCTAAAGTGTCTTTTGGGATCGTTGCCATATGGCAAAAAGGAAATGACAATATTAATATTATTGTTCAATTAAGTAGGTTTATTTATTAAAAAAATAAAAAGAAAAATATATCATAAGATATTAAAAGTAGTGTACTATTACTGTGTTAGCATGTACTCAATAAATCTAAGTCACAAAATTTGTTTGTTAAAAAAATATAAAATTATTTTTACTAGTTTTGAAAATTTGAAATAGAAGGGTTAGTTGGGGTAAATGTAAAAACGGGGTAATTGTTAACGTCGGTTATTTTATCCTTTCCAAATTTATTGTCGTAGGCCAATAAACAATAAAAAGTGTTACGGCAGACCATCGGCACAGCCACCTCCATGGCGAACTCAGTTTCTGCTTCGAATGAGCCACATAGTAGTGGTGGAAACACCCCAATTGAAAACCACTTTCGTTTGGCTACAATTTTTGTAGTGATCGCAGAGCGAAAACACACAACACAAAAACAAATCCACAATGGACAACAACAAACAAATACACCGAATAAAATATTAAATGACAATTATTAAAAAGAAAAAAAGCATAAAAAAAGACAACGAAATAAACATTATGGCCGACCGGCATGCAAAATTTATTTGTTTTGACAAATTATTGCATCTCGCCTCTTCTTGTTCGTCGTTCTCCCCTTTGGTGTATATTCGTTAAGTTTTGTTTTGGACTTTGGAGGAATGTCCCATACCCATAAAGAACTGAACGAATGACGTCACGCAGTGCAATACTATATGTTGTTGCATTTTATTGATTTTACTGATTTGTCAACTGTGTGGTTATCGATTTATGTTTATTTATTTATTTGTGTAAGTTTATTAATTATTTTAGGTGTTTCAGGTTAAGAATGAGAACAGATATTTAAGTTAAGAATAAGTATTTATTTTGAATAGGACTATTGGACAACTGAACGTATTCGACTTGACGAAATTAACTACATTACCAACAGACGAAAGAATGACGAAGTAAAGAAAAGACAAAATAAATATGAAAAGAAAACAAACGAAAGAACTAAAAGAGGATGTTAAAAGAAAGAAAGGGGAACGTAAAAGAAATACAATAAGAGGGGAAATAATGTATATGGGTCAAGTTCAAGATCACACTGACGATGAGAAAATGTACAAGTATATGGTCATTGAACTCGACAATAGGCAAAGCAGTGAAAATGGAACAGATTAAGATTTATATGCATTTGGACGTCAACGAGTAATCGATACAGTGGCGCACGCGAATTAGACCGTATTTTTTTCTTTTCGTGATTTTTTTTTTGATTTGAAAAAGACAATTTCCGTGTGGTGCGTATAAGTGGCAAGAATTATTAGTACAAGTTCCTATAAATTAATAAATATTTGTGTAGGAAAAACAGGCGGTCACTTAGAGGTTAAAATTAACCAAGGAATAGGGAGTCTAGCGACATCGGAATCCAAACGGAAAATTTTATCCAACAGAGGTATGTCAGACAATTCGGTTTCGGTGAATGTTTTTTTGACTTTTCCCCACTTTAGTGTGTGAGCATCTCGGGATTTCTGCCCCGCAGTGTGGCCAGGGAAAAAAAACTATACGTTGTCCAGGGAGTCGTTTGGGAAAATTCAACCGGTGGTCTAAACAGTTGGAGTCAATAGCGGTGCACCGAAGCATACCGCTACCACAGCACATAGCAAGCGGGCACCCGACTCCAACAGCCATCCAGCCAACAAAAGCGGAAAAATCCCAACGATCCCTGGACAAAGGGAAGAAAACCCCAACGTTGAGGGACAAACCCCAGTCAACCAACAACAACGACAAAAAGGCAGGTGCAGCAAAAACACTGCACACGAATTGGTGCTCCGCCCCCAGCCGCTTCTACCTTGCTGGTGAACCAGGTCATAAAGGCGCCGTAAATTCAATTTGGCAATTCGTTTTTTTTTTTTCATTTTTAATTACTTTTTTTATCATTAGATTATTAGATATAAGTAGCTTTGAATTTTGAATCATTTTTGTGAATTAAAGTAAGGTTAGGGTAATTAGTTTAAGTAGTTTTTTTTCATCTTTATCTGCTTTTAGTATTTAGTTTTTTTGCTCGCGATTAAGGTTTATTGCCACCAACGCTTCGTCCTTCCTCGTGCTGGCGCCAGGACAACGGGGGATCATTTGTAAACCGTAAGTAATAGTAAGTAAGGTATTATATTGGAATTTTTGAAATAGTAGTTAGTTTTTTTATAATATTAAGGGCAGAATCCCATAGTTTTTGTTTCTTGTTGAATAAAATGTTGAGTTATTATTCTTAATTTCCGTGGTAATATATTCATTGAATATGTGCGCTTAAAACTCTTTCGCGTTCGGTGTGTGGACTTCGGATAGGCCGTCCTTCAATGGGTAGACAATGACAGTACGTGACATTTACAGACTTTGACGACTAGACATGACTGAGACCAACTTTTCGCGGATGGGGTCGTAGATTGTGACTAGGAGGAACCTTTTGGGGCTACCACTCACAAAACCGGCCAGAGTGGTAGCATTCGGTTGTGTTTATGACACGAAGGGAGGGCAGGCCAACCTTTGCCAACATCATCAGGCATGTTTCGGGTTCTTGACGAACCATTGCTTTTGAGAGACAGTGGGAAGGGAAGTGCGGCTAGGGAAGAGTTAGTTTTAGGTTAGTTTTAAGTTACAATAGGCCCAGAGTAGGGTTTATTTTGAATTTTAGTTTAGAGTAGAGTTAGTTTAGGCTAGTTAGGGTAAGATTCGCGGTAACTTTCCCGTTCTCTCTCATGAGTAGTGGCAGAAGTACTTGAGTGCTTCATTTTTCTTTTCTTTTACTTTCCTTTTCATTACTTTTGAGTCAGTTCTGTCCGTCCGCAGTCAAAGTAACGTAGCTTTCTTCCTTTTTTTTTTTATTTATTTTTTTTTTTTTTTGGCACGAAACAAAATGTGTGTCGAGCAGGTGGTGTATGGTGAGGGGGCAAGAACTACCCCGTCCGACGAGCTGAGCCGAGCAACCGCAAGCGTGCCGCGCCCTCCTCACATGCATCAAAGTTGCCTCCGTGGCTTACCCTAGCTCACAACAAAAGACAATTCGAATTGACGCCAATCTGTCGCCGCACTTACTGCGCCCTTGACTTTCATATATCACTGAAAATTTTAGTCGTAAAAAATCAATATCAATTATAGCCAGTTCTTACTTGTTTACATTCACCCCATACCGAAGTCCCCAGTGTCTACAGGAATCAAACGGACTGTTTCCATTTACCCCTTGATTATCAAAATAATTGGGGGAAATGTAAACAATGCCGGGGTAAATGTAAACAACACTATTTTGCGCTTCATGGTTACAGATCAGAAGTGCAATGATCACCAGTACAATTCTTGGTGTTTTTTTAATAATAAAACTATTATCCGAAAGTTGAAAGGAACGACCAAACATTTTTATTTTTATTTTTTTCAAAATTTGGTTTAAAAAAAAGCAGAAAGTGTTTCCATTTACCCCAACTGAGCCAAATATTTAAATAAAATATTAACTGTGGCATTTATATTCGCTTTTCTTCAAACTTGAAGTAGTGAAAGTATAATGTACCTACATCTAGTTTCCGAAAAAAAATTAAATATCCGATAATCTGATTCTTCAAAATTATCGAAAATATTCTGAACCATATATATACGAGCTGACCCGACAAACGTTGTTCTGCCTAAAATAATTAATTTATTCCAAGATTTGTTTTGAAATGTATTTTAAGAAGAATGTTTTTAATAAGAATGAAATGAAATTATTAGGTAATTTTAAACGCAAATTCTATTTCCGATTTAATATATTCAATTTTGTTTCACATAATAATACAATGTTCGTCTGATCTTGTTTAATAATAATTTATTGTAAAGCTAACATGTGGACAATATTTTTTGTTTCTCCATTTTCAACGTATACAAATAAATCGTTGGGCTTACCAACTCTGGAGCAGGCTACATATAACTGACTATGAGCGAAGCATGAATTTTCCAAATCCAAGCCGCAGACTTGCATCGACTGGCCTTGAGATTTGTGGATTGTCATTGCATATGCCAGACGAATTGGGAATTGTAAGTGTTTAAATGCAATTGGAGAATCTGTTCGAATCATCGGGATTCTTGGCAATAAAACATGCTCTTTTTTAAACTTGCCATTGATAATTGTAGATTCAATAATGTTACCCAATATTTTCTTGACAACCACCCGCGTTCCGTTACATATTTTTGGTGCATTTAGGTTTCGTAGCAGTATGATTGGTGATTCAACTTTCAAAATTAAATTATCACCACTATCGTGGAATACGTCGGGGGGAACGTTTCACCCAAATTCAATACTTGGCATCGTAGAATACATTCAAAGTGAAAGATCCACCAGTCGGTAAAGTGAATGCGTTTAACACGATCGTAGAAAACGATCGAAGTAAAACTCCCCATACAAACTTTGCATTTCAAATACGCAGCTAATTCATTGCGTATCCTGGCCTTTGCTGTGCGGTTTCGTTGCGATTTTCTCAAAATGTTGTAAGTACATAATGAGCAAACTGATTTTTTATTTTTTTTTTTTTTTTGTAAATGTGTGAAAGCACAAAACACGACTTATGTTTTGAGACTACAAAAACAAATACACATTTCCATATGCTTTCATAGCAGGAAGAAAACAACTAACCGCGATCAATTCCGGGAACTGATTAATGCAATGAAGCTCAATCCCGACATAGCAAAAAATGATAGCAAGCGACCACGGACTAAGTTATGCAGTTCTGGGATGACCTTAGGCACAAGCTGAACAGCTAAGCAACAAAGGAAGTATCAGAGTGGAAAAAAGTAAAATGTTTTTTGCATTGAGAGTATGTTACTTGTTATCTGAAAAATAATTTAACATTTCTTTCAGGTTTGGAGTGACCACAAGTCTAATTTAAAAAAGAACTTTTCGATGAATAAAAAAGAACTAAAAGGTACAGGTGGTGGCCCAAAAAAAAAAATTGTGACATTTACTGCCGATGAAGAGGAGGTTATCGAGTTAATTCAACTCAGGGAATCTGCTGAAGGCATTCCGAATGTCTCCATATTTGGGATTCCCACAAACACATTACGGATTGTTCCCGAGTGTCATCATGCAGAAAAAAGACCAAGGTCCGGCGAAAACATCTTGGAAGAAGAAAATTCTGATGATGAAGAGTTATTCGATAACCCACCTTCCACATCAAATGCAAGGCAGAAAGCTAAATGCACAGACCCAAAAGTTTTTCTTGAAAGGCAGATAAACATTCAAGAAGAATTCTACAAAGAAATCAAAATTGCAATGAACGAGCAAAAGGAGAATGGCAAGGAGTTGAACAACAACATAAAGAAAGTGTATAGGTCCATAGACAGAATATATGACCAAAAAAAGATGCAAATTGAAGAAAATATTCGGCACCATAAAGAAATTGAAAGAATTGCAAGAGAGAAACTATGGGTGAAACAACAGCAATTAGAATTTGAACTCGAGAGGAAGACGATTGATCTCAAATATCTCAATCAATGACTGAGCTAGTAATACAAACCTACTGTAACAGTAGCGCGTGTTAACTTACTATTTTTTATTTAAGTTAAGCTGAAGTACCTATACCTATCTATGTAGAAACCTACATTTATGTACATAGATAGATTTTTTTTTTTTTAATTTTTATTACATTTTTTTTTTTGTTTTTTTAATGTTTTATGCTCATACAATGTGATAGGTACATACGTAATTAAAGAAGAAAAGATTAATTTATGAAATTACAATGATCTCATAATTTGGAGTCTAATTTCAGCTGCTGTGTTCGCATCCTGTGTTTGTGATGACTGTGTATAATAGTCGTTTTCATCTTCATCTTGATCCTCATCTTCATTTTCCATTTCTTCTGGTTCATCCCAAAACGTGTTGAAGTGCATGCAAATATTGTGCAGAGCACAGCAAGCATTAATAATTTGTGCTGCTTTTTTAGGCTCATACTGCATTGCTCGAACTCCCATTAAACAACGAAATCGGTTTTTTAGTTCTCCAATGGTCCTTTCTATAATGTTCCATCCTTTGCTATGTTGTTGGTTAAATTTGCTCTGTGGGGGATTCAAAACCACAGATCGAAATGGCGTCAGAAGCCATGAAAGATTAGCGTACCCTGAATCAGCTTAAGAAAAGGAACATAAATAGATATTAGTGATAAAAAAGTAAATACGTAAAATAAACTTTCCTAGAATTCTAGTATTTCTGTCTCCAGTATGATAATTGTCAGAAAAGGAGGTATTGACATCGCTGCTGTTCCGAATCGCTGCTGAATCGTGGTTGGATCCAGGGTTTGATGCGTCCACAAACCTAATCCACTGCCTATGGTCGCAAATCTGGAAAATAGTATGAAAAAGCTGTTATTTTAAGAGTAATAATACTTGTTCAAATCGCTTGCCAGCATAGCATTTATACTATAGAATCCTTTCCTATTGTAATAGAGATGTCTGTTTTGCGATGGAATCTTAGTGGCAATGTGAGTTCCATCAACACACATTACCACTCCTGGGATTCGGCATTGGTCATAAAAATGTCTCTTCGCCTCTATTTTTTCTTCGTCGCTCATTTTCAATGTAATCCATTTCGAACAAAGTTTTCTTTCTAGAATCTCCAGCACTTGCTTTAGGACTTCAGAAAATGTTGACTGAATGTGCATATATTATAGTCCTTAAGGTAAAGGTGTCAACAGTGGATCAGGGTACACAGTGAATAACTTGCTCTCATAATGTCGCTTTTTATTTTAAAATGTATCTTGAAATGAGAAAAGAACACATTTTGACTTCCCCTCGCAACAGACTATCAGTCTGCGCGATCACTTTTCCGAAGGTGGTTATTCTCATGACTTTGTGTTTTCTGCATATGTAAGTATTTTTTTTTTCTGTTTTATTTTTGATCTTTTTAAAAATGTGCGTATAGTAACTTCATTTGAGTTAAATATTTGTACTTTTACTTATATAAACTTAATATTTTTTATCGATTTGTTTACTTTGGTGAAATGTCTTATAAATTATATACATGTTTTTGTGAAATGAGAACAGTGTACACAGTGAATCAGTTGAATATCGTACACAGTACACAGTACAAAAGTAACGTTTTGTAACAGTTTTAGTGACTAGAAGTGATAAGTTTTTTTTTATTTATTTTTTTATTATACTTGAAGAGCTTTTATTTTCGTTTTTTCCCTAAATAATAAAATGAGTTAATAAATATATATGTGTTATGAAAAAAACTTATGTTTTTACTAAATAGACTGATTTTAAGTCCCTGTTCCACTGTGTACCATGCATTGATTCACTATGTACACCCATTGTACACAGTGGATCATATGGGAAGGTTTTTTTTCAAAAAAAATTTCGCTATCTCAACATTAATAAAGCCTTAAAATTTTGTGCTTAAAATGAAGATAAAACATTGAAAAGGCTGTGAAAAAAATGTCATGGCTATACTATTATAAATGCGTGCTCCACGCCCCAGAAAGTAAAAAATGATCCACTGTTGACACCTTTACCCTACCAGTACCATACTGATAGTTTCCCTCAACAAAGAATCGTAAGCAAGCTGCTAACTTAACTTTTGGAGATAGAGAAAATGTCTTCGAGTTAGGATTGAGCTCCGTCTTTAAAACATTCAAAACATATGAAAATGCTGCTTTATTCAAACGAAAGCACTTAAAAAATCTGAGAAATAGATAAAATTCAAATTTTGAATACCTATTGTATTTCAGAAAACTCACGTCGAATCCGGAAATGTGCACGCATTTTTCTGTCATAAGAAGCTCTTTCCAAATTTTTAAATATACTCCAATACAAGGCTATACTATCCATTGTATTGAGTTTCTTAATTATGTAATTTGATTTTTTGTAAAATAAGTTTGTCGCAGAAATATGTTTGCTAATGGACACTGCTTTGCTCTATTAGTGCTGTCATTTAATGCAAAACAGCTGATTTACCGACCAACTTTGGACGAAAATAGCTGTCGATAAGGAAGTCTCACCCGGCGGCTTCCACGATCCATATGGAAAGTGAAAGTGAATCGAGTTTGTGAAGTGACTCTCAAATACGCCGTATTCCACGATAGGGGTGTATATGGTGGAAGACCCGGAAAATCAAGTGAATTTAAAAATTCTGTTGGAAAATTCATTCCTTCATCTTCTTCTACCACAGTATCAATTGACTTGAATGAATATGATGGAGATTCCAACATGTTTTGAATGTAGATATTTATGGTATCGACATCAATATTTTTTGCTGCTAAAATTGCCCTTTCGCTCAGCCAACGATGATTGTTGAAATTATCTCAAATTTTTGGAAACACATTTTGAATTAATGCGTCTCTTTAATGACACAACGTCAATTTCAATTTATGAACACGGCTCCACAGAGATGAAGCTTTAAAACAGGCATTTATTTCATCTGCATAGGTGGAACGTGGAATAACCGGAAGTGTTTGTCGAAAATATCCTGATAACAAAATTAGAGTACCTACCGTCAAAGAGTCTGTCGTTGTCTCTCAAATCTTTCAACGTAAGATTTAAAGCTTCTAATGAATGTTTATGTGCCATTGTACATTCATCCTAGATTATAATTTGGCATCTCTTAAGTACATTCGCCATACCTGAATACGATTAATATTGAATAATGCATTTTCATTTGTCTGATTTTAAGTATTCAAATGATGTTGCTCCTGGAACATTAATTAATAGCAATCGTAAGTAGAAGCATTCACGTTGTCTTGGATGCACACCTTTTTTACGGGGTTCTCAAGTTTTTTTTAGACGTATTCCATGTAAAATAAGTTGGTGCCTCTGAATAAAGTATTGTTTTTGCGAAACGTACAAAATGATTTTGTTGTTGGCATGATTCGAAAAATTCCGTTAACGTTGTTTTTGGTGGTGTTTCTGCTCAACTTACTGCATTTTCTTCTGTGAAGTAAACACGTTGCCCAAATAAGTGAAAGCTGGATTTCTTTCGTGAATAGGAAATGATAAGATTCGCCAGACTGCCTCATTACTGCTTATATAAACGGCCATGTCGCTGGTCGCTGCCCTTGTGCACATATTTGCAGATGTATTATAATCGATTTAACAGAGCTGCAAATTTTACATTTATATGTGCGTTGTAGGTTTTCGATAGAAGAGGACAATAAGGTACAACCAACCTATTATCTATTTCAATACTGTTTTTGTTTTTGTTTGAGTTTATTGCAATGTGATGTGCTTTTTCTCCGGCCGGGGTTTTGCTCGCCGGATCCAGGGTTTACCAAAGAAACACCAAAACGTTGGTTTAGAGGTACACTTTATTCGCAGTGCGTTTACTTAATATTAAATACAATGTTGCCATACAACTCTATACAAACTACTTATATCTTAACTCTTAACCATACTTCGACAATGTTTTCTGTACAATACCTCTATACAAACTATTTCCTAACAATATCTCTGTATGTCTCTATACAAACTACTCATACCTTAATGATAACGTCTACACTACATCTCTAACTACGTGGCCCGACTACTGCGTGGTTCCTTAGCGGCCCGACTACAGCGTGGTTCTAGGGGAAAGGAGGTGGAGAGGTGATCTTGGTACGCAAGATTGGTACAGTACACTGGTAGACAAGTCTCGCCGAATGCTTTTCTCACTCGGCTACTCATTGTTTTTCCTCTACTAAAACAGTGTGAATTCTATGTGCCCAATGTAAAATTTCATGTCACATAAAGGATTGGTGCAAAGGCCGCCAGTGGGGTGTCTACGAGGTGGGGTGTGTGCTGTGCCGACAGTAGTGGCCATCTACACTCCACAGTAGCGGCCGTAAAAGTGTGACGAACGCTGGCGTTTCGTTACAGCAAAGAAATGGCCACCGTTTTCAGTAGATCGGCGGCGATATAGTGGATATCCATCAATTCCCGTAATAGTATCCAATAATAAGTCCTTGGGAAAGCGTTTATTGCATTTACCATTATCCATGGTGAATTTAGGTTGATGGCACCACATGGACCATGTTCCATGTATCATGTTTGTCGTTACAATCTTGAACAATTCTGGATCTACTGTTTCATCTGGGATTTCTGCTGATATAATCTGATCGATTTCTTTTGGTCTAATTTTGTTGATCAACCAAATTAAAATATGGGCATGTGGTAATCCACGTTTTTGCCATTCAATTGAGTACATCCAACATCGCGTTTCTCCAAATAAGTGGTGTTTTACTATATAAAATCCATTTAAGATTTTAGTTTTTGTTTGAAAACACGTGCCGTTATGTCATTTCGATCATTAGCAACAAATAATTTTTAACTTTCAATTTTGGCGAACATGTCGACAATAAATTATTGGTGGTATAAATGTCTGCATTTTAATATGTGATTGTCTATATTGGTCCGAATCATAATCCTGTGTGCATAGAAATTCATGGCGCTAACTTTTTTATTCGTTTCTCCACCTAAAAGTTAAAGAAAATGTATTGCAAATATACCTAAATTTGTAATTGTTATGTTAACCTATTGCAGGATTCCTTTGTTTGATGTTTATATGGTAGCCATCCTCGCCCTCCCAAAAAATTAATGGATACTGTAGTGCGTGTCGTAAGAACGATGTGTATCTGCAATGACTTGTGTGGTATTGTTGCGGCGCCTGATGCGTATATCACGTTGTTCGAATGTATCGCCAACCATTACTATTCCTACTTCATTCACTGTTGGAGCATTAAAACGGCGCGCATGTTCGCCAATAGACACTTTATCGGCTTTAATTACGACCATATACCTAATTATCATTTTGCAATTGATTGGAAACTTGCTTAAACTATCGGATGAGGTCATTTTTTTCTGCCAAAAAAGTTTCTAAATCGGCAACGATAGCACGTTCTTGAATTACTTGAATTTGATTGTACTTATAACGGATTTTGGACTGCTCTTCTTCATTTCCCATAAAGTAAATTTGTAGAAATTTTGGTGATTCCGTGGGAAGAGGAAGTAAAGAGCCAATTTTGTGATAGACCTGGCCCTGTATCTTGAATGTTGAATTAAATGTGCGTCCTTGTCCATCCGTATTAGTAATGATATTGGAGGCGAAGGAAGTCATTTGAAAACAACTATTAAATTTCCTTATTATTATTTTTTTTTTTTAATAATTTGGACTCTGCGGTGTTGCCATCCATTAGCGTTTTCAGGTGCTCCGGTGGTGGGTTCAATATAGGTAAAACTACTTTGCCTGATGAACAACACATCCCTGTTGTTTAATTTTTGAATTTCAGAGCGTGACAATGTGCATTCTTTATCCATGTCACCAATTAAAATTTTCGAATGTGCGCAATATTCGATGTCTGGATCATATTCAAATGCGATGCGAATGAATGATGTTATTGTTAGCGAGATTATTTAATTGCACCACACTTCTGTGTGAATCCGTAACACGATTGCGTGATGTTTGAGTTTTAATTCTCATTTGTGCAAGTCGTTCAATTCGGTGTGCATCACTTTCTAATGCACGGGTGGTTGCATTGCGCAATCGTGTGTCCTCTCTTGCCGTTTCTTCTTGTTGTTGTGTTAACTTCTTTCTTTTGTGTTGCCTATTGCGAATTTGTCGGTCACTACGACCAATATTCAAACTTCGTCGTCCAGACATTTTATTATTTTTTCTGTATTATATCACTGCAAACACTTGTATGCTAAAAAAGAACATTTTCCTTGGTTATGTTATTTGTGCCGGTAATCGAATGGAAATGTTATTTACCTTTTTAAAAATTGATTGAAAACTAATTTGGAGTTTTCACCAAACAATTGTACAGCTAAATGAAATATGAATTACTGAAATGTCAAATTACAAAAAAGTATTGACAACCAACGCCATCTATATCTTAATATATAAAAACGTTCGTGCGTATGTATGACCGACCATATCGACTGAACCACTGAAGCACACCCTTATATTCACACGATATGTTTGTGTGGTGCTCCGGATGGTTTATGTTTATTTAGACCCTATAGGAGGCGCTGGGGTCGCTTTTTTGAAAATTCTTATTTATGGACCGATTTGGCTCAAATTTATACCATATAACACTTAAAAAAATAGAAAGCTCTTGCCAAAATTTGGACCCGATAGGTGGCGCTGGGAGATATTTACGAAAAGTAAGATTTCCCTGCATATCAATTTTGTATGAACAACATTAAATTTAATTGTAATAATATGGTTGGCGTTGGTTGTCTATACTTTTTTTAATTTGACATTTCAGTAATTCATATTTCATTTAGCTGTACAATTGTTCGACGAAAACTCCAAATTAGTCTTTAATCAATTTTAAATAGGTAAGTTACATTTCCATTCGATTCCGGCACAAATAACATAACCAAGGAAAATGCTCATAACCACTGACCCAATTTTCATGGTTCTTCTTTTGTTTTGTTCGTATTGTTGTATTTCAGGTTTAGGAAGTCTTTAAAGATAGTACTATTTTGGACCCGATAGGTGGCGCTGTCGTCGATCTCCGAAACAGCTCAATCGATTTCAATGAAATTTTGTGGATGTGTATGGTTGGTTACAGCTTGAAAGAAAGGATACTTTTCGACCCGATAAGTGGCGCTGTTGTCGATTTCCGAAACAGTTTTATTGAGACTATTGAAATTTTTGGGATGGGTACGGTTGCTTCAAGTTTGAAAAAGAGGATAATTATCCTATTGTTGGTACCTTACATAAATAGGCGGGATAGGAAAACGGGTTGCGGAACTTCTCATTCAAAAATAAAACAAAACGCTATTTCTAAAGTTGTATGATTAAAAATTTTAATGGACATTGTCCAAATAAAGCACTTTGCAAAATCTGAGCAGGACTCAATACGAAAGGTACGAGGAAATCCGGGTGGGTACAGCTACATTTAAAAGAGGCTGACGTCCGGATATGCACTCATAACTCGGGAACGGATTGGTCGATTTAAATTCGCAAGTGCCCAAGGAAAGACATACTATGCTACTCTTTGTCGTGAAAACAAAACTTTATGGGGATTAGTTAAATTTTTGAATTCTTTTCCGTGCATCTCCCTTTCAATCTCAGAGATTGTAACACCTACCAAAAATTTTTTCATATGAGGGAACTCGAGAACGGATCATCAGGCTTGAGCTATCTTTTCTTTGTTGTGTTTGTCTACGCCTGAGGAAGGTTCAAATGAATTTAATGTTGTTGATACAATATTGATGGCTTTCTATTTTGTTCAGTGAATTATAAAAAAAAAAAAAAAAAAAAAAAAAAAAAAAAAAAAAAAAAAAAAATGTTATACGGTGTAAATTTGAGCCAAATCGGTCCATAAATAAGAATTTTCAAAAAGCGACCCCAGCGCCCCCTATAGGGTCTAAAAAAAACACAAACCATCCGGAGCACCACACAAACATATATGGTGTGAATAAAAGGGGGATAGCTTCAGTGGTTCAGCCGTTATGGTCGGTCGTACATACGAACGAACGTTTTTATATAGGTACTAGCTGACCCGTGCTCGCCTTGCTTCGCCAGAGTTCCACTTCTCAGATTTAAAACAAAACAATTAGCGTTATACAAAAAGATCCTTACCCGAAAAAAGAGAAGAAAAACTGTCAGTATAATGCGAGAAACAGATTAACACAGCGACTTTGAAAGCAACAGCAACAGCGAATTTAGGATTAGCTCCAACGTTGATGTCCCTAACTAACTTCTAACTTCTAACTATTATTCCCTCTTAATCTCATTTACATTCCACTTGTTATTCTCAGTTGTTACAATTTATACCCCATGCCTCTCAATCCCATAACCCATATGCGCCACACTCGTTCACTTACTACTCAAACACAAACATCCTCAAGTTCAAATTAAAAAAAAAAAAAATAACTGAAAGCAAAATATAAAGCAAAAAAGGTGCAATTGCACAAACAGGTTTTGGCATGCACATGAATCATTATGAAATCAGAATCACTATAACGCATTTTAAATCACAATTACAACTGAGTGTGACTCCCTTCTCCCTCTCAATCTCAATTACAGACCTATCTCTCTCAATCCCATGTTCCATGCATCTCATTTACTCTACTACTCAACTCATTATTCATTAATGCGAGAAACTGATTAACACAGCAACAGCAACAGCAACTTTGACAGAACTTTAGAACCAATGTATTTGAATCAAAACACAAAGCCTAGAAGCAAAAGGTGCATAAAAAAAGAGAAAGAAAAAGCGCACCGCAGAAAGTGTACAGAGAGAGAAACAGGTTTTCCCACACACACACACACAAAATTTCCTCCACTCAACGCTGGAAAAATCCAACGATCTAGCTTCAATCGAACATTTTGCTTTTTTCAATTGTATTAAATTTATAGTTTATTGCATATTGTTCGACTTCAGGATAACGTACAAAGATGATTTATATCTTAAAATCTTTGTACATAATTGAACTTTGTATTAAAAAAAATCCCATTTCATTTGGATGAGTGATTCCGAAGCTAGGAGCTAGAAGGCATCCGAGAATTACAACTTTTCTTAGATATCAGCTTAGATTTCCACTTCCGGACAGCGAATAACGGTAAAACATATCCTATGTTCAAATCTAAAAAATTTCCTATGCAACTGTGAAAACCGAAATCAAATTCGTGCAGTACTTTTTGAATCTATTCTTTGCAACCAGATTACAGCCGGAAAAAAAGCTACAGTTTTATTATAGTAAGGATTAAGAAGATTACAGGTAAATAAATTACAAGAAAAAAAAAAAATCCAGAAGAAGCAAATGATTTCACATTTGAAATGACCATAAAATTAAGAAACTAAACAAAGCCAGAGAATGCTATATTTTTTGATTTTTGTTTAAGAAACCCAATAATGGCTTGGATCCGCTCTTTTTTTTAGAATTCTTCTTCTTTTTTGTTTGTTTTTAAAAATAAATTTTTTCTTTTTTAATTTTTCCCCATCATCATCCATCCACGCACAACTTATCTTTCCCTTTATTGGATTTAACGATTGAAACATTCATTGTGAGTATCTATACATATATAAGTACACGTTCACATTCTCTACAATTTATGCATAAATGGGTGAGAGGCTTGTCTTTACAAAATTCTGCAAACAATAAAAAAAGGCTGGAGAAAGCAGATTTTTGAAAAGCAGAATATTGATAACAGAATTTTGAAAGCAGAATTTAGTAAAAAGAATTTTGACCATCCAGAATTTTGACTCCAACCCTTGTATAAGCTCCAAGTGGTTGGAATTATTTTAAGTTATAAAAAGTAGAAATGGGTAATATTTGCTTAAAATAAGTTCTGCGTTGTTTTTATTGCATTTTGAATGACTGTTGCAATTTTAATTTTATAGTGCGGTATTGAGTTTTAAAAATATATAGGTATATACAAATATATATGAACTGCTATCTGCTCTTGGGTAATCATTTTTGAGAAATAATTAGAAAATTGATTTATACGAATTTTCTAAGAAAACTAGCTGACCCGGCAAACTTCGTTCCGCCCAAATTTGTTAATGTAATAAAAATAATAATTCCGAGCATGTAAAATGCACTTGATAATTTATGTAATTCGGCGAATTAGAATTCTTTATTCAAAAATTATATTAAATGGAATAGAAATAAATAACAAATAGAAATGTTGATTTTTTTCAATCAAACAGCAATGATTTTCACGTGTCGGCCAACCTTCCGCTTTTTCTCTAAATTGACAATGTGAGAAACATGGGAAATCAAAATTCAATTCAATGCACAAACATCCATCGATTATCCTTGCAAATAAATTATTTGTCATAGTGAAAGCGAGACGCACGGGAAATTGAAGTCGCACGAATGGTAAATCTTTCTGAATAAGCGAAATCTGCGGAATAAGAGTGTTTGCCTTTGAATTTTCCCCTCAAAATCATCACTTGCATGATATTTGATGTGAGATCCTTCACCATAAATCAAATGCGATCCGTTACAAAGTTTCGGTACATTGATGTTGCGCGACAACATTTTAACTGAGCCGACTTTCTAATCCAAATTATGAAGAGGTAAGCCCGCAACATCCAAAGAATTGAAAAATTCAACTAATCTCCATAAAGTTTTTTTTTTTTTCACAACAAAAGATAGCATTATGCCCTTCCTTCCAGCCAAAAATCATAAAAATCGAACGATCCGGACGTCAGTCTCTTTTATATGTAACTGTACCCACCCGTCTTTGCCCGTACCTTTCGTATTAAGTCTTGCTCAAAAGTATCCTATACTTCAAGCGGGAATGAAGAATATAAATCTACCAAATTTCCTTGAAATCGGGTGACTGGTTTCGGAGATCGACAACAACGCCATATAGCGGGTCAAAAATCCTATCTTTTAAGTTTGCGTTAACCTGAAATACAACAATACGAACAAAACCCGAAAGAATTATAAGTATAAATTAAGAAGATTATTATTAAAGAAAATTTAATTGAACTGAAAAACGGCATATACGCCTACAACGCCACATGTTGAGGATTTTCCGACTTTTATTTTATCCTAAACCACCCCTGATTCAAGGCGAACAAAACAAAACAAAAATCATTTAAATCGGTCTAGCCGTTCTGGAGCCTTTCCCCGACTAACGCACAGCAATTAATATGTTACTCTAACCAAACTGTGAACGCCGACCAATGTTACCATGACCTCTTTTTGGCATCGTAACAAATATCGAACTGTAAATGATCATAACTTTTTATAAATCGCACGCAGTTTTCACAAATCACTAACTAACCTTTGAAATAGCCAAAATACAGAAAGCAAACGAACGAAAAGGGTGCAATTGAAATTTTTTGAATACAACTGGAAAAACAGAACAAAACACTTAACGATCTAACAAAACAATAATATAAAATAAACACAGCCCAAATTATCAAATCACAAAGAACATATACTGTGCTATCAAACGGAATGACCGCCTACAGCGCCACCTGTTGAGAATTTTCCAATTTTCTTTTTTCCTAAACCTTCGCGGAGCAATTACGAACAAAACCGCAGAAGGAAGTTTCCAATTTGGTCCAGTCGTTTTCAAGTTTTAAGCATCCGAACAAACCAAGATCCATTTTTATATATATAGATATAAATACGGAATCTTATTTAAAATACTGATAGTATCTTTAATATATATTTCGATCAAAATCGTTAGAGCGGTTTCTGTTAAATTTGGCAGATAAAACAGTACCAAATATTTCAATGCTTGGTTTAAAAAATAGGATTTGTTAATTACTTATATAGTTGAAACCCGATTATAATTTATTGTTCGGGATGAAGGATTTACTTGGTTTTTTAAGTTTTATCGTAATCAAAAATGCGGTTTTCGAGATATGGACAGATTTTAAAACTAACATTTTTGTGATTTGAATTGAAAATCAAGGACGCAATAGTTTTGGAAACATCAATTTTACTCTAAGTATTCATTTTGGTCAAATTCATTAGTCCACAGACTCCAGTTTGAAACAAATTAGGGTAGCTGTTTAGGCTGTAGGCCTCGGCAGCATTCGGACAGACAGACAAACGGACATAATTTGTCCCTACCCATCTCCGATCTGATTATAAATACCCCCTACTATGAAGCTGTTGTTCGACTGCAATAGACGCCCCACAATGTCTCTCTCGCTCAGTCCGTATTTCGGCTATCATTGTCATTGAATCGTGTGTCCCTGTTTGTCTAGGCAGTGACTTGACGCTAGAGAGAGAGAGAGACATATACCTCGACATCTTTGACGTTTGATTTATGGATATAGGAAACAATTTTTTTTTTTTTTAATTTTAATTGCTATACCTACCCGTCGTGGACTTTGTAGAGATGATCAAATGTCCTTTTTAGAGGTTTCTTATACTCTTCGGGGACTTACTGGAGATGAGCAAATATCCTTTCTGTTAATCTGCCTCTGTTTCAATGAGGATATCGGTAGCACTACACAGACATCCACTGTATGATTGGAATCTCAACCTTAACTCGATTACGCAACGAACCTCCCCTATGAACACAAATCTCTATATGATAATTCCATTTGGAAAAAAAACTACTTCTGTCAAAGTTTTCTTGATTTTTAACATTTGCATAACTCCCTTGGCATGGCAGACTCTCGTGTGATAATTTATTCACACTTGGTAAGCGTTTTCGAATTCTACTCTTAAATTGCAAGTCAATTCCCAGCAATAGAACTAAGCGAGTGGAAGTAAAGTTAATCCCCGGCAAATAACAGAAAAGAATGTGCAAATTCAATATACGAATGTTTAACCCCCACACAGTCAACACCTTCAATTCAAAATGCGTAAATCCGATTTCTTTGCATTATATTAACCTTTTTTTGTGTATCGTGCTCTGCTGGAAAAGATTCAACCCCACTTAATAAAATCAGTCTAAAGCTCTTTCTTTCTTGTGCTCGTTAAGACATTTCAATCTCGTTTTCATGGGATTTCAATGCGAAGGCGCATAAAGCATCTGTTGCGTTATAGTGATGACGGACAATGGCGGCGAAGCTCCGAAGTGATTTTCTTCTTCGTTCTTTTTTACTTGGTGAAAGAGAAGACTTAGGGAATAATGGACTTGGGGATGAAAATCTTCAGTTTATCCTATACTAGGATTGTGTTTGATTTTTTTTTATACTCTACTTCTTTTATTTACGGGCTATATACGCGGCAGACATAAGACATGTACGTAGGTAAAACTAAATAAAGAAATTTTGTTCATTCAATTAGTTTGAGAGGGGCATGAGGGAATGAGCTGAGCGTTTACACAGCGAACAAGTGTAAGCAATTTAGTCTTGAAGACAGTTTGCAGGGGATTATTGGAGATTAAATTAAGGATGTTGAGGATGGAAACAAATGGGTTGGAAGGACAGACGTAATGGATTCAATTGTACCTTTGCGAAGGGAATGCGATTTAGCTCTAAGAATAGAAGGGTAAAATACGAAAGTAGCCAAAGTTTAACTCCCACGGATGAAATTCTTACAGACGGGTACAATTAAGTCACTTGATATAAATAGATTCCTGTTAACATGGTCGTTTTGTCTGCTGTTCTCGGTTTGGTATCAAGTTGGATACTCTAAATATACCCTTTGTTAACTCGACCCGATTAGTAAAATCCCGACTAATATTAAACAAGCTCCAGCCAGAGCAGAATTCAAATTGGAAGGTAGCCCCTCGGAACCAGCGTTGCCATTTGGCACCTTTTTGAGCCTCAGGAATATCTGACCCCATTTTTCGAAAAATGATCAAAATGCCCAAGTTTTCAGTTTATGTAAGATTTTATTCTTTCGTAATGAAAATAAATTGTTTTTTTTGTTAAAAATAAATGTTTATGTTGTTTTTTTTTTTTTTTTCTTTCTATGTTAGTATTTTATGTGGAGGCTACTTTTTCGGCTTGGGCGACTTTTTAGTCCCCAACGCTGGTCGGAACTACAATACGCTTTTCAGCAGTACAGATGTACCTACCAAAAAACCGTACGCTTAGCCACTGCAAAATGTAGGCTCTGAAGGGTGATGTAAACGACGAGTTAAACTCTACGGTATGACAATGTATCCTCAGCTGGCCTTGCCGTATTGAAAGAAGTTAAACGAGATCTAAGCGTCCGAATAGAAACCGTGCTTAAACGTGCTAAAAAGTCCTGAACATTTTTAAAAGAAGGACAACGAATTAACTATATACTCCAACGCTTCGGCCCTAAAAGTCTTCGAAGGGAAACCATAGAGATTGTACGTGAAAACCTTTGCTTAGGGAGTGTTCAGAAGTAAAAGGGGACCTCAACTAACTTAACGAACTCAAATTTTGCAGTTTGACAGTTTTGCAAAGACCTTACTAAATATGGAGACGTTAAGCTCTCGTAAAATTCATTTATTTTATTTTAAAATAGTGTATGTATTAACTATATTAGCAAAAAAAAAAAAACATTTCATTCACAACCTTAGTAATTATTGAGGTATTGAGTGGTGCGTCAATATGGAGTTTCAAAAAATTCAAGAAAATGTAGCTTTTTAAGCTTGAATCTTCCAAATTTTTCCTTGTTTCTGAAAGGAGACATATATGGCAACATAAGTACCTATATGTAAAAAGTTTTGATTTCGGAAGTCTTACCTGCATATTTTTAGAGTAAGTGCGGCAAATATGGCCCATGTGGGTAATGTTGGGGTTTAAGCGAAATATCGACGAGATGAACAATTGAAGGACCAGCACTTGGGAAGCAAATGAAATTAACCCAAGAGAAAACAAACCAAATAAAACCAATGAATTAAAATTTGTCCTCAGGTATATTTGAATACTTAGCTTTGCTCAGGCTGACGATCGAAATCCAAGTGGACGAGAGATCGAGCTCGCCCATTGCACAAACATAAATTCTAATAATATGTACAGTTCATAGAAAAAATGTTAAATACAACAATCAAGTGGGAAAACCAGTATTTTACGAGAGCAAGAGAAAAGAGAAAGTGTATGTAAGATCTTACGTTACGTTTTATAGTGTATGATTGTAAATGTATTCAATTGAATTAAAGAAAGGAATGAATCAAATTAAACGATTTTAACAATTTATAAATAGTTTCGCATTTTAGCAAATTAATGTAGCATATTTGAAATGAAGACGCTATATTTCCTAACATTCCGCCGCCCCTGGAACATAGTTTCAGCTAGTGGGGAGTGGTGCCAATTTATGAATTGGTCGAACTAAATTTCCATTAGCCGTGCGTAGGGTTACGACTCGAACATGGCCATCCTTGCCTGGATGAATGGTGATGACTCGTCCCATTGCCCATTTCCCTGGTGGTAAATTTGAGTCCTTGATGACAACCAAGTCGTTCAACTGCATGTTGCGTTCGGGTTGCGACCATCGAGAGCGTTGTTGTAACGAAGTCAGGTACTCCATACTCCAGCGCCTCCAGTACCCATTGATTTTTGCCTGTATTGCTTGCCAACATGATAGGCGATTTTGGGGAATTTCAAGCGATGGCTCAGGAACAGCTGCGTACGATTCACCTATAATGAAATGAGCTGGTGTTAATGGGTCTAAATCATTATCTGAATTATTTTGACATATAGGACGAGAATTTAAAAGGGCTTCAATTTGGGTGAGAAGGGTATAAAGTTCTTCGAAGTTCATAATATCAGAACCAATAACACGACGCAAGTGCTGTTTTACAGACTTTACCCCCGCTTCCCACAAACCGCCGAAATGTGGTGCCGACGGGGGAATGAAGTTCCAGGTGATTGTGTCGCGGGCAAGAGACTGTGCAACAATGGAGTTGTGGTGTTCGGACAAGGTGAGTTGGTGCATATCGGATAATCGTTTTGACGCTCCCCGAAAATTAGTACCATTGTCCGAATACATATGAGAAGGTTTCCCACGACGAGCGATAAAACGACGAAGAGCTGCGAGGAACGCGTCAGTAGTCAAATCACTCACAAGCTCTAAGTGAATCGCTTTAGTAGCCAGACAGACGAATAGCGATATATATCCTTTTGTAAAGTAAGTTTTCCGACCGATTTTGACTTTAATTGAAATGGGACCCGCGTAGTCACACCCACAGTGTGTAAATGGTCTACTTGTTTGTATGCGAGGTGCCGGAAGATTTCCCATGACCTGTGTAGCAGTAGTTTTCCTTTGGCGAAAGCAACGAACGCAATCATGTGTGATCTTTCGAAGTAGATTCCTGCAGCCGATAATCCAGTACTCCTGCCGAATCAGGACGAACAATGCGGATACTCCCGGATGTAACATGCGTTGATGGAAGTCGATTGCAATCAATTGTGTCACTGGATGTTGCTTTGGTATGATGATTGGGTGTTTGACATTGAACGCGACGTTAGCTTCAAGAATCCTTCCTCCCACGCGCAGTATATTCTGATCATCTAAAAAGGGACATAGATTAGCAATGCGACAACCTTTTTTGAAATGACCATGGCTTTCAAAGTATGCAATATCATCTCCGAAATGAAGGTGCTGTAGCCATCTTATGAGATAGCATTTCGCATCAAAAATCTCGTGAGGGCGAAGTTGAAGTGTTGTGGCTATATTTTCGCGCGATAATTTTCTGCTTTTCGTAACAAACCGATAGACAAAGGCAACGATTCGAATTAGACGATACCAAGATGATACTCTAGGGTATAGTTGATGAAAAGGGTGTTCGAAATTAACGACTAGGCACGATTGTTGGAATTGCCTTTTCTCTTCCAATTTACAGTCTGGATGTTCTTGAAAATGGTGTTCTATTGGCCAATGTTCCTCACTCTGTCTCAGCCAATGAGGACCTGTCCACCAGATTGGATGTTGAACGAGAGCCGACGGTGCTATCCCGCGCGAAGCACAATCCGCTGGATTCTGTTCCGACCTTATATAAAACCACCTATTTCTTTCTATAGTGCTCAGGATCTCAGCTGTCCGATTTCCGACGAATACATCCCAACGACGAGGGGGGGACGAGAACCAAGAAAGAACCACTTGAGAGTCACAAAAAGCAAAGATATTTGAGAAGACTATGCCCAGTGATTTTTGAACAGTAGCTAACAGTCGTGCGAGTAATAGCGCTCCACACAATTCCAGTCGAGGAATGCTAAGTTGTTTTATTGGGGCTACTCGGCTCTTAGCTGCTACGATATTTGTTTTGATGGTTCCGTCGGGTAAAATGTAACGAGAATAAATGACGGCCGCGTATGCCGAGACTGAGGCATCCGAAAATCCAAACAGTTGAAGTGTAGCATTAGCAACGCCTATGTACCGAGGTATGATCAGGTTAGCGATATCAGGAAGTTCCTGGCGATGTTTACGCCATTGTGTAGCGAGGGAATCAGGTAGGGAATCATCCCAGTCAAGTTTTAAATGCCACAATTGTTGAAATATAATTTTGAGTTGTACTACCGAGGGGGCGAGAAATCCGAGAGGGTCAAAAATTCGAGCAACTTCCCGCAAAATTTGACGTTTTGTTATAGGTTCGCTTGGGGTTAGATTTATACGATACGAGAAGCAATCAACATTAGAGTTCCAGTATAAACCGAGTACTTTCACCCACGATTCATTTTCGAACGAAACGTTTTCACTTTGAACAGATTCTTCCTCATACAAAAGCTCTTTGCAATTACTTTGCCATTTGCTTAGCTCTAAGCCACATTTTGAAAGAAGTTCGATTAAGGAGTTTCTTTTTTCGAGTACCTCAGGGAGTGAGTCTCCACCGGACACAACATCATCAACGTAAAAGTCATTACGGAGTATTTCTGATGCAAGAGGATACTCTTCGCGATAGTCACAAGCAATTTGTTGCAAAACACGCACCGATAAATATGGAGCACACGATGTGCCATATGTCACTGTACATAACCGAAAATGTTCAAGAGGATCTGTATTCGATTTTCGCCAAACGATCCTTTGGTAGTCGGTATCTTCATCTGCTACCCAAATCTGCCGAAACATTTTCACGATATCGGCAGTGAAAACATATTTATGACGACGGAATCGTAAACAGACGGAAAAAAGGTTGCGTTGGATTGGTGGTCCGATCATCAACGCATCGTTTAGAGAATTTCCGCTCGTGTCTCTAAAGGAACCGTCGAAAACAACACGAAGCTTCGTTGTTGTGCTGTCAGGCTTTAGCACCGAGTGATGAGGCAGATAAAATACGTTAGACTTAGAAACCTCCGACGACGGTATTCTACGCATATGTCCAAGTCTTAAATATTCCTCTAGAAAGTCAGAATAAGAACGAAAAAGCGAATCGTCTTTCCGATATCTTCTTTCCATGGCCGACAATCGAGAAACCGCACCCCCGAGGGTGTCCGCGAAAACCGGTCGTTGTTTAAAGGGAAGATTGACGATGTATTTTCCATCTTTACCCCTGCGATGTGTCTGAACGAAGTGGTCTTCAATGGCCTTATCTTCTTTGGAGACAATAGACTTCGGATCAACCTCTTCGATTGTCCAAAAGGCCTGTAAAGTTGAATCGATATCAAGGAGAGAGTGATGAGATTGAATGTTAGAGTCAACCCCCGAAAACAGTTGTCCTGCCAATACCCAGCCAAAGGCTGTTTTTTGTGCTATGGGGTACCCATTAGTACCACGAACGACTTCACCTAATAGGATGTCCCACACCCTATCTGCTCCGAGCAAAATGTCTATAGCGCTGGGTTGATTGAACGATGGATCGGCTAAATTGAGTTTTGCGATATGATCCCAATCTTTGACGTCAAACGAAATGGATGGCAATGCTGATGTTACGTTTGATAGAATATAGGTATCTACCGGGATACTAAATGAATCAAACCGTGAACAAATTGCCATTGAAACTAGACCCCGGGATGTTCCTGCGCAGGTTGCGCCAATACCGCTTATAGGTATTCGGGCATTTATTCTTTTAAGTCCGAGTCTTTGGACACAAGACTCGGTGATAAATGATACCTGCGATCCCGAATCGATCAGGAGTCGGACTAGTTGGTATTTTCCATTGCAATCCTTTACCTTACCGACCGCTGTAGGTAACAATGTTTTTGGCAGAAATTGGGAGAAATTAATGGAGTGATGAGCTACCAGATGATTTGAGTTAAACGACGAGGATGGCTGATTCGAGTTAGATGAATGAGGACGAGATGTTGCAGGATTTTCGGAAGAAGAGCTAGCGATATTTGCATTACCAGTACCGAGATGTACAAGGCTATGGTGCGCGCAACCACAAGAGTTGCATCGAAACTTCGATTTACAACGAGCAGAGTTGTGACCACGGCGCAAACAATTAAAACAAAGTCTTTTAGATTTAACGAATTCCCTCTTCGATTCTATATCCATGCTAATAAATTCCGTACACTGAGGAAGAGCATGTGACTGATTACATTTTGGGCAATGTATTTCTGACGAAACATGCATACTTTTCAAAGAAGCAGACTTCCGATTTGTTCCGGGTTCACGAACATGCGATCGACACGATTCTAACGCCTCGCACCGGCGTTCCAAGAAGTCTAAAAATTCCTTTATAGTGGGATAGTCAGAGTCTACACTCTCAGCAGACCAAGCCTGTCTGGTATCTGGATCGACCTTGCCTATTAAAATGTAAATCATCCATGGATCTCTATCCATCGAGTTAAGTGAAGTTAGACCACGCAAAATTTCGTCAGCACAATCCGAAATCTTGCGCAGAACTCTTACGTTTGAGCCCTGTATTGATGGTAGTTGCATGAAAGTTTCGAGAAGACCATTTATAATATAACGTGGCCTGTCATATCGTTTCTCCAATCTTTCCCATGCCTGTTCATAAGTAGCATCAGACAATGGGAGATGAGACAGCAAATTTAAAGCATCGCCACGAAGAGACGAACGAAGGTATTGAAATTTTTGTGTTGCTGATAAGTTCACCTTGTGATGAACCGAACTTTCGAACATGTCGCGAAAAGATGGCCAGTCACGATAGTTCCCAGAAAATGGCTCGATATGGAATTTAGGAAGGTGGTCATTTACATGCATTAACGAATTTGTTGCGATTGATTGCGAACCGACCGGCGTATGCGTGTTGATTGACTGGTCAGCTTCTATTAAATTTGTTGCAGGCTTCTTTTTTTCCCTAATAGATGAAAGCAATACCGATTTAACTAGGAGATATTTTGACTCGAATTCCTCAAATTCAGGTTCAGGATCAGTGTACCCTTCTAGCCCCGCGAATGCATACATATCTTGTTGAGACGAATAAAACTTTTCCCACAGATCATCAAGCTTTTCCACGCGTACTTCGAGTGCTTCTACGGTGATTGATTCCGTGATCCTTTCGGAAAACGTGGCTAATTTAGTTAGCGAACCTTTCAAGTTTCCACGAACAGCTCGTAAAACCGAAATATTATTTGAGGTCATTTTGGATAATAATAGGTATTTTATTGTATCACGAAATATGAAGAGAGAAAAAATGTGAGTTATCAAATCAGCACGTGCAAATTTCAAAATTCACGCGTTGTGCACCGAATACATACGTATATTGTATCGTATATGTACACGTAGGAGCTCGATATTATTCACCACGTGCGATCAACAAATGAACGACTAAATCCACAACCCGAAATGTCCACACTGTATTGTCCGATTAAATCAATTTGGTTGATTGAAATGCTTGTAGCAATGACGCAATGACAAATAATGTAATTAACGCGAACTCCGTTAATAATTGACGAAATAGATTAGTGTAACTGTCTGTATTTCCCACGAGATTCCAGCAAATGGGTAATCTTAATTCAAACCCAGAATCCGGCTCGATTCGGACCAAAAATATGTTGGGGTTTAAGCGAAATATCGACGAGATGAACAATTGAAGGACCAGCACTTGGGAAGCAAATGAAATTAACCCAAGAGAAAACAAACCAAATAAAACCAATGAATTAAAATTTGTCCTCAGGTATATTTGAATACTTACACTCAGAAAAAAAAACGTTGTTATCCGAAGAATTTTCAGTTCTTGTTAGATTGTGAGTGAAAAATTGTTAGCTCAAAAAAAAAGTTCTTCCACCAACAACTCATTATTCATTAAATTATTGGTCTAAAAATGAAATTCTTGTAAAAACAATTTTAAAATTCTTAAACAATTTCAAGAACGAAAAACTATCAGCCCAACAAGAAAATTGTTCTGTTAAATATTTCTTGAGACAAAATATCCTTCAAAAAATGAAATTGTTAACTCAACAATTCGTTTTTCAGTTAACAATTCTTATTAAGAATAAAAGAACTTGCCATAACAATTAAAAATGTTAACTATCTGTATGATAATCTGATTTAAGTACATATTTCTTAAGCCAAGAACAAAATTGTTATTTCCCAGTCAGTACATTAATTTAGCTTCCATCAAAGAGTATATTTGTATCATCGTTGGCTTGCATACAAATGTAGGTATACGCAATATATCTATATCGCAACTGTTTCTTTAAAAATGTATTCTTTAGTTTTAAATAAAAATTGTTACGTTTTCAACAACTAGTTCTTGGGATAACAACTAGTTCTTGACACGACAATTTATTCTTAAATTCATAAAAAAGTAGCTGTAAAACTTTCCCTTACTACAAGAAGCAAAGCATCATTGTCTTATGAATTGCGAGCGCGTGAACAACATTTTTTGTTAAAAGTGCAAGATAAAAAAGTGAAATTAAAATGGAATTTCAGATATATCAACCTGAAAATGGACAACTTCATTAACCATATTGATGTTTACACCCTTGAATTATTTGTAAGTTGGGGATTATCCTTTGACGGGCCGAAAGCATTGGAAGAGTGTCGCATAACTTCCCAGGAACTACTCTTAGTATTAAAAATATTGAAAATCTTTTTGGATTCGGAAAATAATTGTTTTTTGATATGCCAAGAATTCAAAAGTTTATTTTTAGAAAATTTTCAGGCGTATCAATAGAAAAAAAAAATAAGTTGCTTTTATATAAAAAATATTATTAATTTTTCAACATGTGTAAAAAGTGCCACTTTAAACAGCTCTGAAGAAGTTGTTCGATTTTAGTTTTTGTAAGTTATTTTTAAGAATTACTTATGCTTATGGAAAAATATATGTTTCGTTATAACACCTACCTAATTTTGAGCGTTTCATTTTTATTTTTCGTTGCTCTTAAATATGTACATATTTCTAATATTTATGTTGATTTTTGTGTGGAGAAGGAATAGTTTTTGGATTACTCAAACTAGGGGATGTTCTCAAGGTAAGTTTAAATTTATATATAAAAATATTGGGCCTTACCAATAAACATTTTTAGTTTCGCCTTTAAATTTTAGTAGTTCACAGTGGCAATATTTTTCATACAAATTTCGCAATTGTGAGCTTCCATAAATTTAAAGTCGAGACTAAAATTTGTTGATAGTACGGCGCATTGGTTTTAAGCAAATAGACGTTTTGACATAATGTATAGAAATATCATAATAAATGTTTCCCGTATGGTTTACCTTTTAAATAAAACTTTTGGACATTTAGTTTTGCCGCTGCACTATATTTCTTACATTTCATTTCTGTCATGACATTTATATACCTATTTATATTGTCTTACTTAAAAAAAATTCAAATAGATTTATTTCAACAACCATTATTTTTAAAGTATGTTGATAACGAGTTCTTAACGGAACAATTTAAGTTTTTGGAAATCTGCCAATTTAAATATTTTAACCAACAATTGTTTTCTATGTTTTGTTGACAATTTGTTTTTGTGTCAACAATTTATATTTTTAAAATTTAACATTTATTGTTTTTGAACCAAGAATTTTCTCTCTTAAAATTTTAAATATTTTCATATTTGGCTACACAATTTAAATTGTTGAGGGTTTTTAACAACTCGTTCCAAAGACAACAGTTTACATTCTTAAAATTTTGACATTTTGTATCTTTAAGTCAAGAATAAAAGTTCTTTCATCACGAAAACACTTGCATTCTCAAATTAAGAATTTTAAGTACTTGGGTTCATTTTAAAGTACGAAAACTGTTGGGCCAAAGTATAAAATTCTTAATATTACAATTTTTTTTTCTGAGTGTAGCTTTGCTCAGGCTGACGATCGAAATCCAAGTGGACGAGAGATCGAGCTCGCCCATTGCACAAACATAAATTCTAATAATATGTACAGTTCATAGAAAAAATGTTAAATACAACAATCAAGTGGGAAAACCAGTATTTTACGAGAGCAAGAGAAAAGAGAAAGTGTATGTAAGATCTTACGTTACGTTTTATAGTGTATGATTGTAAATGTATTCAATTGAATTAAAGAAAGGAATGAATCAAATTAAACGATTTTAACAATTTATAAATAGTTTCGCATTTTAGCAAATTAATGTAGCATATTTGAAATGAAGACGCTATATTTCCTAACAGGTAATATGGCCCACCACTGTATTTCGCAAACCATAACTCATAGCGAAATAAAAAAAATTTCACTGCGAACACGATCAACTCTGCTTAGCCCCAGTCTTTTGTGGTGAGTGTGGCGCGACGGGTGTTGAAGATATACGGGGCATTTTCTTTTTTATACTTTCGTTGTAATTTTTTGGTAAGTTTTCTTAAGTGTTTTTACATAAAATTCTGTGTTCAATTGGTAAGTTTTTTCGTAAATTAAAGAGTGTTAAATATTTTCTTAATTTGTTTGAATTTAAAATTTAAAAGAAAGTTTATGAAGTGTGTTGAAAATTAAAATGAGTAAAAAAATGTGTGTGTGTTTAATATGGCCCGTCCCACGCGTTGGTAATATGACCAATTAGGCCATATTTGACACGTTTTCTCGATTGAAATTTGGTTTATTTATTTATTTAATTTAATTTTTTTTTTTTTTTTTTTTTGAAGGCTAAAATGTCTAAACAAAGTCCACAACCACAGAAGACTTGGCGGAAGGAGGACATGATGAAAGCCATATCGGCAATCTACAACAAAATAATGGGATCTTTGAAGGCCCACCCTGGGCCATTTTAACACCAGGTGGGCCATATTAGCCGCACTTTTTTCAAAACTGAATTATAGAGTTCCCGTAAGTTTCTGTTTTTAACTTTTAATTATGTTTGTTTTTTTAATCAAAGTTTCTAAAGGCTGTAATAAAAATAGTTTGTAAACCTGTTTAAAAAAATAATAAAAATGTTAAGGGTGGGCCATATTTGCAGAACTAACTCTAATCCTTTTTTTTTTTCAGCATATAAAGACAGCTATGGCATACTTCGCAGCGGTGGTCTGGGCCAATGTACCTTTGGCAAGTACCTACTGCACGTCGTTTTTGTCTTATTATCTCGTGTCCTGATATAAAAAGTACCTTCCCTGCTTTTCAATCTTCTTTTGAGGTTCTCTTAATAATATTCTTGCAATGCTGTGGATCGACTTCCATGGCACCACCTCTCAAATCGTATATAACTCTATTTCGAGACAGATTGTGCTAATAATGGAATACATTTGCTGTTCTGCAATTGGGGAATATTCTGTAATGCAATTCTGAAATGATTCAGTAATTTACCTTGGTAGAGTTCCAAAAATTAAAAAAAAAAAAATTAATCAATAATTGTCTTTTAAAAATAAAATTACACTCACACATAAATGGGGTGCCAGCACACCCCAGTTACCACGATATCTACATTCCGGAGAGAGAAAATGCACTAAACATCTTTCAGATATAAAGTAATAACGAAATAAATAAAAGTCATGGTACACTTCAAAAATAACTTCTTTTATTTTAAAAAATATAACCGTTTTAACTTTGATTTGGGGTGCGACCGCACCCTCATATGCATTCTAGGGCTAGGATTATGGTGAACTTAGGTTTGTCTCTTAGTAAAAAGTACCTCTAAACGTTATTTTATCAGTTACATTATTATTCATAGCGTAGCAAGCGGTTGCTTATACAATATAGATACATCCATTGAAGTAAGTCCGCGTTGCGTTCAAGAGTGGCTACAACTTCAAACCTTATTCCCGATACCAAATGAATTGCCTACATTTTAGTGGGTAGTGTAAAAATTGTCATTTACAGGAACTACTAACCGGCAGAACTAGGCTACTGCAAATATTTCAAACTTCCTAATTTAAATGCTCTCAATCTATTTCCTCGTATTGTTTGTCTTTATGTGCGTATTTCTCGAAAACTGTCCAACTTTCCTAAATGGATTAAGTAATTACAGCAAGAGCAAAAATGTTAATTAATAATGTCGTGGCGAGCAGAATGCCAGAATCGACACAACAACATACTGATCAGTAAATACGACAAAGGATGAGAAATTAAATTAAGGCAAATCAAATGGATTTGCGGATTTTCAGATTGTTTGTTGCTTCGCCCGAAGAGAACGAGCCTATAGATAATTCCTAGTGACATTCATCTGTAACATCAGCAACTATGAAGAAAAACACGTTCCGTTGTCGGTCTCCAATAAGTATATGACCTATTCACTTTCGTTGGAAAACTTTTCCTCTCTGTTTCTTGATCAAAATCATTGAGTCAGCAAAAGAAAACTTTTTATTTGTTTCCTGAGGTAAATAATGTTGCAATATTTATAAAGCATGATGCATAGGTATTGTAACCAATACCGTGGAGGGGACATTTTCCGGGAATTATCTATCATAAATAATAAGTTGTTGTCTTTCGAGGTAATTCTGTGAAGTTCTGTACGTTATTTGGATCAGTAAACAAGAGGAATACTCAATACAATTTGATGGGAAATGGACAGTCACATAGCAACCTTATATATGACAGGAGTTCTTGCATATCAAATCATAGTCGGGGGTTGTTCTTAGAATTGAAGCACATTCCCCGCGCTACTTATGAAGACACAGATCTATAGACATGCATGCTTGGTAGCTTTGAAGAATGTTCTGTTTGCTTCTTCCTCTTCTTTGGGACATTTTGGGTGAAACAGAGAGATATATCGACTCTACGAGTATGTTGAGACAAGATGCAAGCATTTTGAAAGATGATATAGTTGCAGCTTGCACGTCAATCTAAATGTACTTCTTAGGTCGCCATCACTTGAGGTAATTCTGTTATTTGTATATTATTTTTTATTTATTCATGCGAAAATTAATGTTAAATCGGGAGAAAGGTGACCAATTAGAGAGGTCACAGAACCGACAACCGACCCTTGTGGGAGTCCTTAGATAAAACTAAATAATTACCTGACGCCACATTCAATTTGGTACTCAAACTTTCAGCTGGTCAAGGAGTTTGTGACTATTATCAACAGACATAATATTGAATCATTCGAAAATGGTTCACAGGGTTACAGCCATCGTTTTAGATTAAAAGCAACAGCAGATGTGTTTTCCCCTGATTCGCAGAAGATCTCTGTATAAAGCAAGGCTAAGGCTGCTCAACTTTCTAAGCAGTCGGGCCAAACGGATTCACATATTTTCGGTGGGCCACTGACGGTTCCTATTTTAATTACTTCGCTACTCTTTTTTATAACAAAAAATTCAATACGAGTATGATGAAGTGTAATTGTTGTTTATTAAAATAAGAAAAAAATGCCATTTAATGCCAAATAACGAAACAAAATTGTACATTTATGTGGTCTAGGTATCTTTAAAGACAATCTTAATAAAATCAACGTGATTTCTGACATTGTTTCTGTTGTAATAATTTATTTATGCTAAGCATAAAATCGGATGTCGATAGTAACCACAAGTAACACATATGTTGCTCTTCTTTTGCTACTAATTTCTAAAAATCTGCAAAAGGTTCTGAAGATTTTGTAATTTGGAAGATACTTTCTCTCCGTAAACATTTTTTTTTATAGCGAAAATTTGTTTATCAGTTCAGTGAGTTCCAACTGAATATCGGCGGATAAGTTATTTCATTTAAACTGATATAAGAAACTGTATATTTTGCTCAAAGTCATAAAATCTGCTTTGTAGGTACTTAGAACAGTTGATAGTGGCGATATTGAGCTTCTCTTTCAAACATTTGAGTGTGGGAAAGAGATCAATGTTTTCTGCAGCTAAATTAATTAAAAAGATATTTAATTTAGCTTTGAAAATTAATTTCCCGCAGCAGCAAACAAAATTCTTTCTAAAATTTGTCTGTATAGAAAATTTGTATGGAAGATATATTTTAGCATGATGTTCACACTTTGGTGGGAAATTTTTTAAATTTCTTGAGCGGGCCCGAATCAAGACTCAACTAAAAAATTCAAAATCAAAAGAACCTCACGAAACTGTTACCACTTGAAAAATAATATCTACTAAACGAAAAGCAAAGTTCATTCATTCATTCATTCATCGACTGTCGTGCACTGCTTTTTTTGCACGAGCGTCGATGTAATGCATTGTATTATAACCTATGACCCATGAACCTTTACGGAAACAGAACAGAACAGATACCTACCTACAAAAGAAAAGAAAATAAGAATACAGCCCGTGCATAGAATTTATTTGATTAAATCAACAGAATACAGAACACGACACGTTCACAGCGAGATTTCGTGCGATTTTTTTTTTTTTTTTTTTTTCAGTGTTGAAGGAATTTCGAAAGAAAATTTAGGAATTATGAATATGAATATGGTACAGCTACGGTGACCATCCGACCTTTATTTAAAAGGACAGTCCTTTTTTTTAGCCCCTGTCCTATATATTATTTTCTTTTTAATAAAGGACGGATTTTGTCCTTTATTCTTGAAACTGTCTTTTAAAACACTGACTAAAAACTGTTTGCATTTAGTTCAATTAAAAATTCTAGGTACGTATAATGTACATACATTACTTGAAATTGGGTTCACACCCTCAGCACTTCAGTGCATGCACTGCACACCTTAAATTTCAGTTTGTGCCTACCGGGTTCTAGTGCACCAACTGAAGAGTATTTTCAATCATGAATAACCCTTGGATCAATGGCAAATCACAAATGTATTATGCTGTTAATGTTGTTCTTATAACTAAATGTAGGTTGGCAAAACCCTACTTAGAATTTAGAGGTTTTCGTAATGAAAATGAAGATGTTTTTAAATCTACCCACCCTCAAAAATACGAAAAGTTAGACTGGCTTTACCTTTCGCACTCTTTATTCAGTTGAGAAAGACATTTTATATATTTTTTTTCCTTTTTCCTGTAGACCTAAATAATAATGTTAATGTTTTTTGGCAAACCGAACATAAAAAGCAATTCCGATCACAAAGGAAATTGATTTTTTCTCCAAAAAATATATCTTTTTGGCAAATCGAAGACGATGACTTATCAGTCCGCTAACTAAAAAAAGAAAAAAAAAAACGGTTGTCAACAAATCAATTCTTTCAAGTTATTCAAATTATAAATATGGATCGTAAAAGTTACTATATCAAAGAACAAGGAAGTTGTTGCATATCTCTATATTGAGTCCAGCAATATATTTAATATGCCTGAACTAGCACTTAAATTCCTTACAATAATATGGCTAAAAAAATTAATTCCTTAGGTTCAACCATTTCCGATTTATAAATAGAAAAAAGATCAATAATTAACTCTGAATCTAACTATCATTTGAAATGTTGAAGTTTCAGTGGGAACGCAAAGTCGGATTTCGGAATTTTTTTTCCAGAAATGTTGACTTTGGTGCGGTATAAATGTAATACGAAGTTCGATTTGGCAGCAGAAATTTTAAATCTCAGCTCAACATCTGAAAAGCCAAAATCGAAAACGGCATTAACGTCTTTTTTTGTAAGCAAATAAATAACAAATACAAAAAATATTGGAAGCAAAATAATGATTGTCCTTTTTTTTCGGCGAATATGGTCACCGTAGGTATAGCGTAGATATAGGCTGTGTGATGGGGCTTTATAGTTTAGGGAATTGTCCATATTATATTTGTGTGTGTCATTATTATAACACAGTTTTCGATGAGGAATTTTTTTTCTTAATTAGATCAGGGTGTGCAATGCACAGCTTGTACGCCCTAACGAGACGCCACTGGTATTTGCTATTATTTCCATACGGGTTGGTTTTGGGTTACTAACTATAAAAAGTCAAAGAATTGGAAAGGCTGATTAAGTGATTAGTCTGATAGACCTTCCGTCGTTGATTCAGCAATAACCACCAAATGTGCTGCCTTAGTTTGTGAGGTAGGTTCACTGAACCAAAAAGGTACATGATGCCAATGAAAAAATACTTTGACAGTATGAAAAAATCATTAAAATTGAGCTATAGTAGGATTTCATTCAATCAATGTATCTCCGTTCGGTCCGTATATTTAAATATTTATAAGGGTATGCAACGTTCATAAGATGCATGATTTGTTCATAAAATCAATGTATAGAATTCATAAAAAGTTATCCCTTTGCTTATGTAGACTTTCATGAATGCAATGCATCCATTGATTGTAATTATGATTATTTTCATTAAGTCTGTTAGACCTTTATACCATGTTCCCACCAACGTGATTTAGCCGAAGTGATTTATAAATCACGAAACGCATCCCTACCGAACTTTAAGTGATTAAATGTCACATTTACGTCAACTTTGCCATATCAGTGATGGGACTTCTAACACTTAAGTGGTATTTCAATCACTTTTTACACTTTCGGAAATTCTACCAGAACTCGAAATCTACCACCTTTTAACAAAGCTATTCGCTAATAATATTTATTTTCCATCATTAAATTGAAAATTGTACCTACTATACCTACTGCTACTACTTACTTTTACCCATACACACTCAGCTATCAGTATTTTTTACGAAGAATTGCATCAGCAAAAACTTCCAGTGCAGTATACACCATTTACTGCACCATTACTTCATTATTTACTGAATTATTTATCATGGACAATTTTTTTTCTACCACTTTTCTACCACCATTTCACTTTCCTCGAGTCCCATCACTGACTTTTCGTTTGCTGAATGAAGTGCTGAACATAATAAAGGTATGTTTCATTTTATTTTGTGTGGACAGATACGTAATTAAAATTTAAACACGTCTAAATCACGTAATTAGTAATCACGAAAATGTATGATATTTCACGTAATTTATGAGATGATTTAGCTAAATCAAGTGGATTTAGCTAAATCATGTTGGTGGGAACATGGTATTAGGAAAACGTTCATTGGGCTTATGTATTTATTCAATGAACGTATGCACAAATTTAGTGAATTTATGTAAAATGTCACAGTTTATATGAACAAAGACTTTAAGTACATGAAGCCTCTCATTACCCTTATAAGCGAATTCATGATTTGTGAATATATTGAAATATTTTATTTATTACAATTACATTAATATCATGCATTGGATGTTGGTATCGAAAAATATGAAAGCCTCCTGCATACTTTTTAGTATTGTGCGTTTTTACGGCCGAGACATGCATGCAGGCGCCACATTAACTTTAATGCTACGATATCTAAATTAAAAAAATGAAATAGATAAAAGAGTTCAATGTGTGCTGTATTAGAAGAAACTGTTATGTAAATAGATAGATAAATATATGTGAAAACAAATCACCACTATTAATGTCTGCTACATCCATCGCGTAGGGATTTCTGGACGAATTTCAAAAACAATTCCAAAGTCCTTCTGAACGTGTATAAAATATATACCTATAGATGTTATTATAATTGTAATATGAATTTTAAAACAAATTAAGCTTACCAAACGAGTTTTAGTTTTAGACAAAAGTTTTAGATAATGCTAGTAAAAGATAATTCTAATAGGTAAACTAAATCTAAGAAAACATTTCAAATATTTTTTGTATGCATTTACCTCTCGCGAACGTCTGACAAACATCCGAGAGTATAAATGTCTTGAAAAAGCTTCTCAATTAGCCGTTTGGAGTCAGCATAAAATTGTAGATCCCTTCCATTCGTTCCAAAAATGAAAACTCACAAAAAACGAATGGTTGTGAGAAGCTAGGCCTAGGGTCTCTCCGGACCTGTTGCGCCAACTATTAATTAAATTTACCTTATGAACATATTTTTAACAATGACAGGTAATACTTACTTGAAAACAGTCCAATAACAAATTTATTTTCTTAAACCATGAACTGAAAAATCAGCAAGAACAACTGAATATTAATAACTGAATAATAATAAGTAATGGTCGCCTTTATAAAACCTATGAATAGTTTCATGCATTTAATGTTGTCATTCATAAAAAGACACAATCAACCCTAGTGCACCAAAACGACGCGTTTAAAAATCGTTCATACATTTATAACCAACTTAATTAAATTCGGACACACATATTATTCCCACAAAAATTTAGAAGCGCAATAAATTATTAATGAATCCAGTTTCATGAAGGCAATGTTTCGGTCATAGCACCAAGCGAAGCATTCAAGAATTCGTACATTGCGTTAATGAATATTGCATTGAATGTTAGAATTTCAACTCTATGAATGGCATTGATATTATGGACGAAATTTTTTTCAGTGTTTGTTTACCTACAACTAAAGTGAAAATCGATTAAAAAAAGTTACCAGAACTGCGTTTTCACTATATCCATGCCACCATAAAGTTAGGGAGTTGCTTTCGATAGTCAAAATTATTTGTAATTTATTTATTTATTTATTTATTTATTGGTATAGACTTATACAATAAGATACAATATCTTCTTAGATAGCATAAGCTTGATTAATATCTTTAAATAATGTGTTAGAAAATATAGCTTTTAAAAATGTAAATAAACAAAACCACCTGATATATTTCATTTATTGTGTGCAAGAAAATTTTGTATGCCAACCAATTTGCAAATTAAGCTTTTTTCTTTTTATAAATAGTGCATGCATTATAATTTAGTTAGTAGTAGAATATTTTCCCTAGGTCCTATAAATCCCATCAAATTGCTATACCTACCTACATTTGCGCTTATGAACAGCAGAGCAATAAGTATCTCATTAAAAGCGGATATTCATATTTGAAAGATCCGAGTAATGTGAAGCGCTTAGAATTTTGCTTCTGCACTTACTCGTAGTTAGTAGATTCATCACTTAGTCCGACTTAACTTATGTGTATAGGTAGGTACCTAATTTCATTCAATTTACGTTGATGAGAATATCTCATCCGGCAGGGAACATACTGAAGATGACTTCTTTTGCTCTTTCTCTCTCTCTCACTTTCGAAAAGCTACTTACATCAATTTGGTTCACCTATTTTACGTTTACTTGGAGTAAGAAGGGGCATAAAGTGTATTCACTTAAGCCACCCTTATGCTGCAGGATTATTTATGCTCTCCAATTGCTTTGCCTTTTAAACGAATTTGCTGTCAGTAGTACCTTTTTGTTTGCTTATTGATAAAACGTTTTGTAAATAAATCTGCTATAGATACTGGTAGTGGTGTAGGTAATTGTATGCGGGTCCTTAGACCTGTGAGATGATATGAAAGCCAAATTCATTTCGGATTTATAGCTGCTTGAGAGCGTTGTTAAGGCCATTGAAAATGTGCTGCAGAAATGCGGAAAGGTGTGTCTGTGAGGATCCTGGGGACTTAAAAAAAAGCCCAACTGGCAGAGTACTTGTGCCAAATTTGCCTGTTGGACTTGCCATAAACCAGGGCATTAATTGATTGCACTTAAGTGGATGGTACGTCATCGATTAAAGTCAGGTGAACGCTGATAGTTCGTTATACGTATTGTTAACGATGCACGGACTACAGTTTAATGCAAAACAAAACAACAGGGCAAACCAAAGCAAAGTTCTACAGAAACCGAAAACCTGAAATATTATTTCCCATCCTTCTTCCATAGTAACGCAAAAAAGGGTTGACTAAAAATCATCATTCCTTTGGGTTTGTTGGAAATTCTCAATTTAATAAAAAGTTGTTGAAATGTAAGTATTTTTTATTGGAGAGGTTCCGTAGTTACATTGAATCAAGTCTGACACTTCAAAGACCCATACCCAAAATGGCAACAGCAGCTCTTTAGAGCACACATTCCACTGGCAGTCAGTAATTGAATATAAGTCGGCCTAACCATGTTTACGGTTTCCTTCTCGAACCGCTTTTCATCTTGTATTCCATGCGTGTCATCAAATATATGAGAGTTCAAAAGCATATCAACGTAATAAGTTCTAGAGCAGGTACCTACACATCTTTCTTTTTGATTATAAGAATCACACGGGCATATTCCATTTCCAATGTTAAACAAAGTTGCCAGTATGGCGTGCATGACTTGAAACGAGATGAAGAAACTTCCCCCCCCGAATGAGAATATTTATTCATAAATTTCTTTTCACTCTCATCTCAAACAGAAGTTCATCTTCTTCAAAGTGGAAAGTCCTTTTCAGTGGAAAACCAATCTCATATCATTGCCATTGCCATTGATTTTCGAAACAATTAAATAGACCGTCCACGCAGAGTCCTCGATAAAGCAGTCCTTTATGATGGCTTCAAAGACATATTCCCACAATTCAGTCAAAGTAAAACACAAAGAGCGGTCTGTCATAAAGTCGGGCAACTTTACGACACATCCATGGAGGGATTTCACTTTTCTCAGGATACCCTCATTAATAAACATACATCACTATTGCGGAACATCGTGTGGGAAGTGGGATATACCTAAGTACGTAAAGGCATCAACTAATACCTTTCTTAAGTTATTGCCTCACATGGGATGGACGACGTTTTTTTTTTTTTTTTTGAGTCGAACACAGAACAACAACTAAAAGAGCGATAAACGCAAATCCTTTCACTATTTTTTAGCATTTTTACACATAAAACAATAAAACAACGCCGCCGAGATACCATTAACTTGGGCAAAAGTTTCCACTTTCTCCGGTGTTGCTCTCGTCTCTCTCTAGCTTATCTCTGCTCGAGCTGATTAATTTGAGTTTTCTGTTTTATTGCTGAGTTTTTCTTTTTCGTAGGGTAGGCGTACCGCTTTTGTGGTGGATTTATGTCAAAACTGATAAGGTTGCAGAGGCGGTATTAAAAAGTTTCAAAATGTCAACATAAATTAAATCAGGAGAATAGTTGTACTCGCACGGGGTTTGCACAGTTTTGTAGATTTTAGGTTTTTACAGTCGAATTAGTGACGTGGGTATTTCGAGCATTTCATTTTCGGGGATCAGTGTGGGGTTTTAAAAAATGTTTAACACCCGTTAAGACTTTTATAAAGTAGCTGAAACTTAAGTGAGTATAAAACACGCGATTAAGTTCAGCCGGTTAGAGAGAACAGTGCTTTGTGAGAGTTGATGCATATTCGAGCCGCAAAAACTCCCAAATGTGAGATTGCAGATAGTTTACAATTATAATATTCAGAAGAAAGGGTTTTGACAAGTAAGCCGACATTTAGGAACTTCTTAACGTTTTATGCGAGTTGATCTCCTTGCTTTTTCTATGGAATGCTCACCCCTTTTTGGTGCAGGGACTAAGAACAAAGTAAGCTAAAGTAAGGCGAGATTTTTAGTGTCAATTATAGGTAATTTGCAAATTTGTATTAACAAAAGAGAAATTAACTTTCAACTGAGGAAGAGTAATATATTAAAAAAATTGTGATTTAAATTAAAAAAAATTCAAAATCGAAATTCAGTTTACAAGAATCTGAAAATAATCAAAGAAATATAGTGACAAGTCTCAAAACATTATTATTAGTCCTGCCAACTGAATTTGAAGGAGTATTTTACCAAACAGCTTAAAAATAAAAAGATTATTTAAAAAAAAAGAAAAGAAGCAAATAAATTATCCAATTCTAAATATTGGAAGTTAGTTCCCTCTTCTTGTTTTTTTAATGGGTATTGAAAACTGCGAAGTCGCAGTGGCTTAGTGTTAGTGTGTTGGACTACTAAGCGAGGAGTCTCAGGTTCGAATCCCGCAAAAACCCAAATTCCAACTTATGGTTTTTTTCCACTTCGCTACCTCTCGCGAACGTCTGACAAA
>CAMLCR010000016.1:0-24384 GCA_946477585.1 Cheilosia urbana | reverse complement strand
AACTGTCTAAAAGTCAGTTTGAAGCCAAAAATATTCGAGCTCGAAAATGCACTCTTTCAATTTATGTCAATAAATAAGGTTCCCACTATTAGATTTCAACTGTCTAAAAGTCAGTTTGAAGCCAAAAATATTCGAGCTCGAAAATGCACTCTTTCAATTTATGTCAATAAATAAGGTTCCCACTATTAGATTTCAACTGTCTAAAAGTCAGTTTGAAGCCAAAAATATTCGAGCTCGAAAATGCACTCTTTCAATTTATGTCAATAAATAAGGTTCCCACTATTAGATTTCAACTGTCTAAAAGTCAGTTTGAAGCCAAAAATATTCGAGCTCGAAAATGCACTCGCTCAATTTATGTCAATAAATAAGGTTCCCACTATTAGATTTCAACTGTCTAAAAGTCAGTTTGAAGCCAAAAATATTCGAGCTCGAAAATGCACTCTTTCAATTTATGTCAATAAATAAGGTTCCCACTATTAGATTTCAACTGTCTAAAAGTCAGTTTGAAGCCAAAAATATTCGAGCTCGAAAATGCACTCGCTCAATTTATGTCAATAAATAAGGTTCCCACTATTAGATTTCAACTGTCTAAAAGTCAGTTTGAAGCCAAAAATATTCGAGCTCGAAAATGCACTCGCTCAATTTATGTCAATAAATAAGGTTCCCACTATTAGATTTCAACTGTCTAAAAGTCAGTTTGAAGCCAAAAATATTCGAGCTCGAAAATGCACTCTTTCAATTTATGTCAATAAATAAGGTTCCCACTATTAGATTTCAACTGTCTAAAAGTCAGTTTGAAGCCAAAAATATTCGAGCTCGAAAATGCACTCGCTCAATTTATGTCAATAAATAAGGTTCCCACTATTAGATTTCAACTGTCTAAAAGTCAGTTTGAAGCCAAAAATATTCGAGCTCGAAAATGCACTCGCTCAATTTATGTCAATAAATAAGGTTCCCACTATTAGATTTCAACTGTCTAAAAGTCAGTTTGAAGCCAAAAATATTCGAGCTCGAAAATGCACTCTTTCAATTTATGTCAATAAATAAGGTTCCCACTATTAGATTTCAACTGTCTAAAAGTCAGTTTGAAGCCAAAAATATTCGAGCTCGAAAATGCACTCGCTCAATTTATGTCAATAAATAAGGTTCCCACTATTAGATTTCAACTGTCTAAAAGTCAGTTTGAAGCCAAAAATATTCGAGCTCGAAAATGCACTCTTTCAATTTATGTCAATAAATAAGGTTCCCACTATTAGATTTCAACTGTCTAAAAGTCAGTTTGAAGCCAAAAATATTCGAGCTCGAAAATGCACTCGCTCAATTTATGTCAATAAATAAGGTTCCCACTATTAGATTTCAACTGTCTAAAAGTCAGTTTGAAGCCAAAAATATTCGAGCTCGAAAATGCACTCTTTCAATTTATGTCAATAAATAAGGTTCCCACTATTAGATTTCAACTGTCTAAAAGTCAGTTTGAAGCCAAAAATATTCGAGCTCGAAAATGCACTCGCTCAATTTATGTCAATAAATAAGGTTCCCACTATTAGATTTCAACTGTCTAAAAGTCAGTTTGAAGCCAAAAATATTCGAGCTCGAAAATGCACTCTTTCAATTTATGTCAATAAATAAGGTTCCCACTATTAGATTTCAACTGTCTAAAAGTCAGTTTGAAGCCAAAAATATTCGAGCTCGAAAATGCACTCGCTCAATTTATGTCAATAAATAAGGTTCCCACTATTAGATTTCAACTGTCTAAAAGTCAGTTTGAAGCCAAAAATATTCGAGCTCGAAAATGCACTCGCTCAATTTATGTCAATAAATAAGGTTCCCACTATTAGATTTCAACTGTCTAAAAGTCAGTTTGAAGCCAAAAATATTCGAGCTCGAAAATGCACTCTCTCAATTTATGTCAATAAATAAGGTTCCCACTATTAGATTTCAACTGTCTAAAAGTCAGTTTGAAGCCAAAAATATTCGAGCTCGAAAATGCACTCGCTCAATTTATGTCAATAAATAAGGTTCCCACTATTAGATTTCAACTGTCTAAAAGTCAGTTTGAAGCCAAAAATATTCGAGCTCGAAAATGCACTCTTTCAATTTATGTCAATAAATAAGGTTCCCACTATTAGATTTCAACTGTCTAAAAGTCAGTTTGAAGCCAAAAATATTCGAGCTCGAAAATGCACTCGCTCAATTTATGTCAATAAATAAGGTTCCCACTATTAGATTTCAACTGTCTAAAAGTCAGTTTGAAGCCAAAAATATTCGAGCTCGAAAATGCACTCTTTCAATTTATGTCAATAAATAAGGTTCCCACTATTAGATTTCAACTGTCTAAAAGTCAGTTTGAAGCCAAAAATATTCGAGCTCGAAAATGCACTCTTTCAATTTATGTCAATAAATAAGGTTCCCACTATTAGATTTCAACTGTCTAAAAGTCAGTTTGAAGCCAAAAATATTCGAGCTCGAAAATGCACTCGCTCAATTTATGTCAATAAATAAGGTTCCCACTATTAGATTTCAACTGTCTAAAAGTCAGTTTGAAGCCAAAAATATTCGAGCTCGAAAATGCACTCTTTCAATTTATGTCAATAAATAAGGTTCCCACTATTAGATTTCAACTGTCTAAAAGTCAGTTTGAAGCCAAAAATATTCGAGCTCGAAAATGCACTCGCTCAATTTATGTCAATAAATAAGGTTCCCACTATTAGATTTCAACTGTCTAAAAGTCAGTTTGAAGCCAAAAATATTCGAGCTCGAAAATGCACTCGCTCAATTTATGTCAATAAATAAGGTTCCCACTATTAGATTTCAACTGTCTAAAAGTCAGTTTGAAGCCAAAAATATTCGAGCTCGAAAATGCACTCGCTCAATTTATGTCAATAAATAAGGTTCCCACTATTAGATTTCAACTGTCTAAAAGTCAGTTTGAAGCCAAAAATATTCGAGCTCGAAAATGCACTCGCTCAATTTATGTCAATAAATAAGGTTCCCACTATTAGATTTCAACTGTCTAAAAGTCAGTTTGAAGCCAAAAATATTCGAGCTCGAAAATGCACTCGCTCAATTTATGTCAATAAATAAGGTTCCCACTATTAGATTTCAACTGTCTAAAAGTCAGTTTGAAGCCAAAAATATTCGAGCTCGAAAATGCACTCGCTCAATTTATGTCAATAAATAAGGTTCCCACTATTAGATTTCAACTGTCTAAAAGTCAGTTTGAAGCCAAAAATATTCGAGCTCGAAATGCACTCGCTCAATTTATGTCAATAAATAAGGTTCCCACTATTAGATTTCAACTGTCTAAAAGTCAGTTTGAAGCCAAAAATATTCGAGCTCGAAAATGCACTCGCTCAATTTATGTCAATAAATAAGGTTCCCACTATTAGATTTCAACTGTCTAAAAGTCAGTTTGAAGCCAAAAATATTCGAGCTCGAAAATGCACTCGCTCAATTTATGTCAATAAATAAGGTTCCCACTATTAGATTTCAACTGTCTAAAAGTCAGTTTGAAGCCAAAAATATTCGAGCTCGAAAATGCACTCGCTCAATTTATGTCAATAAATAAGGTTCCCACTATTAGATTTCAACTGTCTAAAAGTCAGTTTGAAGCCAAAAATATTCGAGCTCGAAAATGCACTCGCTCAATTTATGTCAATAAATAAGGTTCCCACTATTAGATTTCAACTGTCTAAAAGTCAGTTTGAAGCCAAAAATATTCGAGCTCGAAAATGCACTCTTTCAATTTATGTCAATAAATAAGGTTCCCACTATTAGATTTCAACTGTCTAAAAGTCAGTTTGAAGCCAAAAATATTCGAGCTCGAAAATGCACTCTTTCAATTTATGTCAATAAATAAGGTTCCCACTATTAGATTTCAACTGTCTAAAAGTCAGTTTGAAGCCAAAAATATTCGAGCTCGAAAATGCACTCGCTCAATTTATGTCAATAAATAAGGTTCCCACTATTAGATTTCAACTGTCTAAAAGTCAGTTTGAAGCCAAAAATATTCGAGCTCGAAAATGCACTCGCTCAATTTATGTCAATAAATAAGGTTCCCACTATTAGATTTCAACTGTCTAAAAGTCAGTTTGAAGCCAAAAATATTCGAGCTCGAAAATGCACTCGCTCAATTTATGTCAATAAATAAGGTTCCCACTATTAGATTTCAACTGTCTAAAAGTCAGTTTGAAGCCAAAAATATTCGAGCTCGAAAATGCACTCTTTCAATTTATGTCAATAAATAAGGTTCCCACTATTAGATTTCAACTGTCTAAAAGTCAGTTTGAAGCCAAAAATATTCGAGCTCGAAAATGCACTCTTTCAATTTATGTCAATAAATAAGGTTCCCACTATTAGATTTCAACTGTCTAAAAGTCAGTTTGAAGCCAAAAATATTCGAGCTCGAAAATGCACTCTTTCAATTTATGTCAATAAATAAGGTTCCCACTATTAGATTTCAACTGTCTAAAAGTCAGTTTGAAGCCAAAAATATTCGAGCTCGAAAATGCACTCTTTCAATTTATGTCAATAAATAAGGTTCCCACTATTAGATTTCAACTGTCTAAAAGTCAGTTTGAAGCCAAAAATATTCGAGCTCGAAAATGCACTCGCTCAATTTATGTCAATAAATAAGGTTCCCACTATTAGATTTCAACTGTCTAAAAGTCAGTTTGAAGCCAAAAATATTCGAGCTCGAAAATGCACTCGCTCAATTTATGTCAATAAATAAGGTTCCCACTATTAGATTTCAACTGTCTAAAAGTCAGTTTGAAGCCAAAAATATTCGAGCTCGAAAATGCACTCTTTCAATTTATGTCAAAAGGTTCCCACTATTAGATTTCAACTGTCTAAAAGTCAGTTTGAAGCCAAAAATATTCGAGCTCGAAAATGCACTCGCTCAATTTATGTCAATAAATAAGGTTCCCACTATTAGATTTCAACTGTCTAAAAGTCAGTTTGAAGCCAAAAATATTCGAGCTCGAAAATGCACTCTTTCAATTTATGTCAATAAATAAGGTTCCCACTATTAGATTTCAACTGTCTAAAAGTCAGTTTGAAGCCAAAAATATTCGAGCTCGAAAATGCACTCGCTCAATTTATGTCAATAAATAAGGTTCCCACTATTAGATTTCAACTGTCTAAAAGTCAGTTTGAAGCCAAAAATATTCGAGCTCGAAAATGCACTCGCTCAATTTATGTCAATAAATAAGGTTCCCACTATTAGATTTCAACTGTCAACTCTTTCAATTTATGTCAATAAATAAGGTTCCCACTATTAGATTTCAACTGTCTAAAAGTCAGTTTGAAGCCAAAAATATTCGAGCTCGAAAATGCACTCTTTCAATTTATGTCAATAAATAAGGTTCCCACTATTAGATTTCAACTGTCTAAAAGTCAGTTTGAAGCCAAAAATATTCGAGCTCGAAAATGCACTCGCTCAATTTATGTCAATAAATAAGGTTCCCACTATTAGATTTCAACTGTCTAAAAGTCAGTTTGAAGCCAAAAATATTCGAGCTCGAAAATGCACTCGCTCAATTTATGTCAATAAATAAGGTTCCCACTATTAGATTTCAACTGTCTAAAAGTCAGTTTGAAGCCAAAAATATTCGAGCTCGAAAATGCACTCTTTCAATTTATGTCAATAAATAAGGTTCCCACTATTAGATTTCAACTGTCTAAAAGTCAGTTTGAAGCCAAAAATATTCGAGCTCGAAAATGCACTCGCTCAATTTATGTCAATAAATAAGGTTCCCACTATTAGATTTCAACTGTCTAAAAGTCAGTTTGAAGCCAAAAATATTCGAGCTCGAAAATGCACTCTTTCAATTTATGTCAATAAATAAGGTTCCCACTATTAGATTTCAACTGTCTAAAAGTCAGTTTGAAGCCAAAAATATTCGAGCTCGAAAATGCACTCGCTCAATTTATGTCAATAAATAAGGTTCCCACTATTAGATTTCAACTGTCTAAAAGTCAGTTTGAAGCCAAAAATATTCGAGCTCGAAAATGCACTCGCTCAATTTATGTCAATAAATAAGGTTCCCACTATTAGATTTCAACTGTCTAAAAGTCAGTTTGAAGCCAAAAATATTCGAGCTCGAAAATGCACTCGCTCAATTTATGTCAATAAATAAGGTTCCCACTATTAGATTTCAACTGTCTAAAAGTCAGTTTGAAGCCAAAAATATTCGAGCTCGAAAATGCACTCGCTCAATTTATGTCAATAAATAAGGTTCCCACTATTAGATTTCAACTGTCTAAAAGTCAGTTTGAAGCCAAAAATATTCGAGCTCGAAAATGCACTCGCTCAATTTATGTCAATAAATAAGGTTCCCACTATTAGATTTCAACTGTCTAAAAGTCAGTTTGAAGCCAAAAATATTCGAGCTCGAAAATGCACTCGCTCAATTTATGTCAATAAATAAGGTTCCCACTATTAGATTTCAACTGTCTAAAAGTCAGTTTGAAGCCAAAAATATTCGAGCTCGAAAATGCACTCGCTCAATTTATGTCAATAAATAAGGTTCCCACTATTAGATTTCAACTGTCTAAAAGTCAGTTTGAAGCCAAAAATATTCGAGCTCGAAAATGCACTCTTTCAATTTATGTCAATAAATAAGGTTCCCACTATTAGATTTCAACTGTCTAAAAGTCAGTTTGAAGCCAAAAATATTCGAGCTCGAAAATGCACTCTTTCAATTTATGTCAATAAATAAGGTTCCCACTATTAGATTTCAACTGTCTAAAAGTCAGTTTGAAGCCAAAAATATTCGAGCTCGAAAATGCACTCTTTCAATTTATGTCAATAAATAAGGTTCCCACTATTAGATTTCAACTGTCTAAAAGTCAGTTTGAAGCCAAAAATATTCGAGCTCGAAAATGCACTCTTTCAATTTATGTCAATAAATAAGGTTCCCACTATTAGATTTCAACTGTCTAAAAGTCAGTTTGAAGCCAAAAATATTCGAGCTCGAAAATGCACTCTTTCAATTTATGTCAATAAATAAGGTTCCCACTATTAGATTTCAACTGTCTAAAAGTCAGTTTGAAGCCGAAAATATTCGAGCTCGAAAATGCACTCGCTCAATTTATGTCAATAAATAACGTTCCCACTATTAGATTTCAACTGTCTAAAAGTCAGTTTGAAGCCAAAAATATTCGAGCTCGAAAATGCACTCTTTCAATTTATGTCAATAAATAAGGTTCCCACTATTAGATTTCAACTGTCTAAAAGTCAGTTTGAAGCCAAAAATATTCGAGCTCGAAAATGCACTCTTTCAATTTATGTCAATAAATAAGGTTCCCAATATTAGATTTCAACTGTCTAAAAGTCAGTTTGAAGCCAAAAATATTCGAGCTCGAAAATGCACTCTTTCAATTTATGTCAATAAATAAGGTTCCCACTATTAGATTTCAACTGTCTAAAAGTCAGTTTGAAGCCGAAAATATTCGAGCTCGAAAATGCACTCGCTCAATTTATGTCAATAAATAAGGTTCCCACTATTAGATTTCAACTGTCTAAAAGTCAGTTTGAAGCCAAAAATATTCGAGCTCGAAAATGCACTCGCTCAATTTATGTCAATAAATAAGGTTCCCACTATTAGATTTCAACTGTCTAAAAGTCAGTTTGAAGCCAAAAATATTCGAGCTCGAAAATGCACTCTTTCAATTTATGTCAATAAATAAGGTTCCCACTATTAGATTTCAACTGTCTAAAAGTCAGTTTGAAGCCAAAAATATTCGAGCTCGAAAATGCACTCGCTCAATTTATGTCAATAAATAAGGTTCCCACTATTAGATTTCAACTGTCTAAAAGTCAGTTTGAAGCCGAAAATATTCGAGCTCGAAAATGCACTCTTTCAATTTATGTCAATAAATAAGGTTCCCACTATTAGATTTCAACTGTCTAAAAGTCAGTTTGAAGCCAAAAATATTCGAGCTCGAAAATGCACTCGCTCAATTTATGTCAATAAATAAGGTTCCCACTATTAGATTTCAACTGTCTAAAAGTCAGTTTGAAGCCAAAAATATTCGAGCTCGAAAATGCACTCGCTCAATTTATGTCAATAAATAAGGTTCCCACTATTAGATTTCAACTGTCTAAAAGTCAGTTTGAAGCCAAAAATATTCGAGCTCGAAAATGCACTCTTTCAATTTATGTCAATAAATAAGGTTCCCACTATTAGATTTCAACTGTCTAAAAGTCAGTTTGAAGCCAAAAATATTCGAGCTCGAAAATGCACTCGCTCAATTTATGTCAATAAATAAGGTTCCCACTATTAGATTTCAACTGTCTAAAAGTCAGTTTGAAGCCAAAAATATTCGAGCTCGAAAATGCACTCTTTCAATTTATGTCAATAAATAAGGTTCCCACTATTAGATTTCAACTGTCTAAAAGTCAGTTTGAAGCCAAAAATATTCGAGCTCGAAAATGCACTCTTTCAATTTATGTCAATAAATAAGGTTCCCACTATTAGATTTCAACTGTCTAAAAGTCAGTTTGAAGCCAAAAATATTCGAGCTCGAAAATGCACTCTTTCAATTTATGTCAATAAATAAGGTTCCCACTATTAGATTTCAACTGTCTAAAAGTCAGTTTGAAGCCAAAAATATTCGAGCTCGAAAATGCACTCTTTCAATTTATGTCAATAAATAAGGTTCCCACTATTAGATTTCAACTGTCTAAAAGTCAGTTTGAAGCCAAAAATATTCGAGCTCGAAAATGCACTCGCTCAATTTATGTCAATAAATAAGGTTCCCACTATTAGATTTCAACTGTCTAAAAGTCAGTTTGAAGCCAAAAATATTCGAGCTCGAAAATGCACTCTTTCAATTTATGTCAATAAATAAGGTTCCCACTATTAGATTTCAACTGTCTTAAAGTCAGTTTGAAGCCAAAAATATTCGAGCTCGAAAATGCACTCTTTCAATTTATGTCAATAAATAAGGTTCCCACTATTAGATTTCAACTGTCTAAAAGTCAGTTTGAAGCCAAAAATATTCGAGCTCGAAAATGCACTCTTTCAATTTATGTCAATAAATAAGGTTCCCACTATTAGATTTCAACTGTCTAAAAGTCAGTTTGAAGCCAAAAATATTCGAGCTCGAAAATGCACTCGCTCAATTTATGTCAATAAATAAGGTTCCCACTATTAGATTTCAACTGTCTAAAAGTCAGTTTGAAGCCAAAAATATTCGAGCTCGAAAATGCACTCTTTCAATTTATGTCAATAAATAAGGTTCCCACTATTAGATTTCAACTGTCTAAAAGTCAGTTTGAAGCCAAAAATATTCGAGCTCGAAAATGCACTCTTTCAATTTATGTCAATAAATAAGGTTCCCACTATTAGATTTCAACTGTCTAAAAGTCAGTTTGAAGCCAAAAATATTCGAGCTCGAAAATGCACTCGCTCAATTTATGTCAATAAATAAGGTTCCCACTATTAGATTTCAACTGTCTAAAAGTCAGTTTGAAGCCAAAAATATTCGAGCTCGAAAATGCACTCGCTCAATTTATGTCAATAAATAAGGTTCCCACTATTAGATTTCAACTGTCTAAAAGTCAGTTTGAAGCCAAAAATATTCGAGCTCGAAAATGCACTCTTTCAATTTATGTCAATAAATAAGGTTCCCACTATTAGATTTCAACTGTCTAAAAGTCAGTTTGAAGCCAAAAATATTCGAGCTCGAAAATGCACTCTTTCAATTTATGTCAATAAATAAGGTTCCCACTATTAGATTTCAACTGTCTAAAAGTCAGTTTGAAGCCAAAAATATTCGAGCTCGAAAATGCACTCGCTCAATTTATGTCAATAAATAAGGTTCCCACTATTAGATTTCAACTGTCTAAAAGTCAGTTTGAAGCCGAAAATATTCGAGCTCGAAAATGCACTCGCTCAATTTATGTCAATAAATAAGGTTCCCACTATTAGATTTCAACTGTCTAAAAGTCAGTTTGAAGCCAAAAATATTCGAGCTCGAAAATGCACTCGCTCAATTTATGTCAATATTATTATTATTATTATTATTTTATTATTATGTAACTCAATTACACTAACAATGCAAAATATAGCACTAGCTACCAGGGCTATCGGCTAGTTGTAAAATAGGATTTTAGTTATTTAAATATGTTTGTTGATTTTTAATCTTGCTAAAATCTTGTATACAATTTTTATATTGGTTTCTGTGGGGGTTTGTAGTAGTTCGATAAGTGGTGTGGTGGAGAAGTTTTTTGATGTTTCCTTGATCTTCTGGCATTCGAATAGGTGCTTGTTTGAGAGGACGGCGTTGCTCTGGCAAAGATGACAGGTTGGGGGATCGCTTTTGGATAGTAGATGACCATGTGTGAGGCTTGTGTGGCCCATGCGAAGTCGCAGAAAACATTTTAATAGTATTTGTGAGCAGTTTTTGGGGTATAGTGCCATTTCTGCCCGGGGGTTAATTGCTGAGTAGTGATGAGTGTGCTCTTTCCACATATCCCGTCGTTTGTTGTACCAGATGGTTTTTAAGTGTTTTTGGAGGTCTTTTTTGTTGTGTGTGTGGAAGGTGATAAGAGGTTCTGCTGTTGCAGCTTTAGCAGCCTTGTCGGCTTGTTCGTTTCCTATGATACCTGCATGACCAGGGACCCACATAATCTTGAGTCTGCTTTTGTTTGTGATAAGGTTGTCTCTGATTCTTTCTATTATCAGTGAAGAGTTGTATACATTTAGAGTGGCTTGTATTGTGGATAGGCTGTCACTGCAAACAATTACCTTTCTTTTTGGGAACAGTTTTGTTGCGTGATATACTGCAAGTGCTTCGGCGGTGAAAATAGAGTAAAATTGGGGAACTATACCCTTTGAGAGTACATTGCTGTTTACATCTACTATCGCAAAAGCTGTACCTACTTCCGTCTTCGATGCATCGGTAAAAAGTAGAGTCCAATTTGCGTCTACAAATTTCTGCGTTAGGTCCTTGAAAACTGAGTTATATATGTGGTTGTTTGTAGTTGTTTTAGGATGGTTGTGAAGGTCAGTTATAATACAGGATTCATCGAGTAGCCATTGTGGGTGTCTGGTTGTTTTGTGCGTTTGAATATTGATTGGAATGTCAGGCCGCGCCGAAGATTGTAGTGCATTGTAGATTGCCGATGACCTTCGGGGTGTTTTCTTGCGGGATAGTACTTTTTTGGCGTCCAGTATAATAGGGGATTCCCTAGATGCAATGATTTTCGGGAGGAGCAGGGCTGTGAGATAGTCAAGTCTTTCTTCGACTGATAGTAGACCAGCTTCAATTTGCATAGATTTAATCGGAGTCGTCCTGAATGCTTTAAGAGCCATCCGAATGGCGGAGTGGTATTGAGGTTTGAAGAGTTGGAGCGAGGCCTTTGGGCATTTACCATAGATTACTAAGCCGTAATCAATCTTGGACAAGATGGTGGATTTAATAACTCGGATTAAAGTGTTTATATGTGAACAAGAATGTTTAGATGTAAGATACTTAATTACATTTAGTCTGGTAGCTAGGCTTTTTTTTAAGTATGTACAATGGTCTTTAAAATTAAATTTAGAATCAAATATAAGGCCTAATATGCTAAGGGAATTAACGTTAGAAATACTATTATTCTTAAAATTAAGTGTTAGGTGCTTAGGGCAGCTCGTTTTTTTACAAATATGAAGAATTTTCGTTTTTTCTAAAGAAATTTTTGCGCCAGATAGGTTGCCCCACTGGTCTATATCTGTTATAATATTGGAAAATGTGGAGGTCGTTTTTTCCAAGTCCTTACATTTGGAAAATATTACCAAGTCATCGGCGTAAAGACAGTATCGAATAGTATTATATTTTTGTAGGATTTGACTTAATTCATTGAACGCGATCGTGAAAATAACAACTGAGAGCGGTGATCCTTGTGGGATACCGTTTTTAAAGCTGTATATATTGGAGTGTTCGTTTTGTACCTTTATTCGAAACTGTCTGTAGGTTAGGAATGACTTAATATATTTAAAAACCTTTGGACCAATATTCCATTTGACGAGTTGGTTTAAGATGATATGTGTACCAATTCTGTCAAAGGCTTTTTCAAAGTCTATTGACAGAATTGTAATATGATTCTTAGATGAAAGTGCGGATGAAATAAAGTCGTCAATATGGAGGAGAGAGTCCATGGTACCCCGGCCGTGCTTAAAAGCGACCTGGTTTATATTTATGAGGTTATTTTTTTCCAAAAACCAGAACAGTCTTTTAGAGATAATCTTCTCTAAAACTTTACCAACGCATGGTAGGAGGGATATGGGCCGATATCCACTGACTTCGGTGGTTGTTTTACTCGGCTTATGAATTGGAACCACACTGGCAATGCGCCATGTTTGAGGGATAGTTCCTTTGTCTAAAATCAAATTGTATAGAGATAGTATGCGTTGTTTTAGGGCCAAGGGGCAATTTTTGATCATTGGGTATGAGATCCTATCAAAGCCGGGCGTTTTACCTTTTAAAGTCCGAAGGCAGCTTTCTAGTTCTACCAGTCTGATAGGAAGTTCAATAGTGCTAGCTGGGAACGGGTGGTTGAAGTGGGGTGGACTATGTGTAATTGCCGAATATTTTTCTTGGAGGAAGGTGGGTGAGAAATTGGAGTCCTCGGCTTGGTTAGACCATGTTCTGGCAAAATGCTCAGCAATATCAATAGGGGAGGAGAGAGTGCTTGTACCAGATATGATGCTATTTATAGAGCGGGGGATATAATCGCCTGTAAGCAACTTTATGCTATTCCAGAGCTGTTTACATGAGGCTGTTGGGTTGATGTTTGAGGTGAAGTTTTCAAAGCAGGCCCTCTTGGCGAGTTTAGCTGATTTCCGGAATTGAGCGTTTGATTTACGGTAGGCAATAAGGTTTTCCTGGCTCGGGTGTTTTTTAAAGTCGTGCCATGATTTTTGTTTTATTTTTCGAAGATGACCTATTTCCTTGTTCCACCAGGGAACACGTTTCTTTTGAGGGTGAGAAAGGCTTTGGGGGATGGCTATGTTGGCAGCACTTTTGATGCATTTTTGTATGAGGGACGCTTCTTTATTTATATTGGGGGATGGAGTAGTGGTTTTTATGAGGTTTGCTGCTACGTTTTGAAAGAGGGGCCAATTGGCTTTATCAGTATTAAATTTAGGAGGTCGTTTTGAATTAATGGGTTGCGTTCCGATAGTCACTGTAGTGAGGAGAGGAAAGTGGTCACTACCATGCAGGTGTGGGAGGGTTGTGCATGAGGAGTTTGGATATAACTGAGAGGAGATTAGGGATAGGTCAACGTGAGAGAAGGTGTTGTGGGTAGAAAAGTGGGTAGGATTACCATCATTTAATACGCTCAGGTTGGAGTGGGAGAGGAACCCTTCCATAATTTTGCCCCTTGTATTGGTATGGGGAGAGCCCCACAGGGGACTCCAGGAATTGAAGTCACCTGTAATTAGTAGAGGGGGTTGTAGGGAATTTACAATATTGTCTAATTCAGAAACAGAAAAGGTTTGATCTGGTGGAATATATAAGGATATTATTGTGATTTTCAGTTTTAGTTCTATTGTAACAGCGACGGCAGATAACGAAGAGTTGATTTCTATGAACCTGTGTGGAAGTGATTTGTGGACTAGGAGTCCCGTGCCTTGTTTGGATGTTGTATTTGCGGGGAGGTTATGGAAAAAAGGAGCATATTGTTTGGGGGAGTAGGGCTTTGTGACATTTGCTGGTAAATGGGTTTCTTGAAGGGAAATCACAGAGGGGTTAAGATCATTTATTAGTAACTGGAGCTCATGATAGTTATTAAAATAGCCATTCGAGTTCCATTGCAGAATTTTTAATTCTGAGTTTTTAAATATCGGAGGCTTTTGAACAATATAATCAGAGGTATATTGTGAAAAACCGGGGGTGGTTAAACTAAGGGATGGTAAGTTGCATTGACTCCGCAGTCCAGATGTTGAACCGTCCGAGTTCGTGGTCGAACTCGGTCGGCTCAATTCCCGGACTGCAGAGTCAGGGTTGGAGGTGAGTGGGGTGCTTTTAGAAGTCATCGGCATCGGGTTCCATTGTGTGTGAGTCGTATTTGTTATCTTTGGTGGGAGATTGCGTGTAGTATTTATTGTTTTTGAGTAGAGATTGAGTGATAGATGAGATTGGGGATTGTGTGGTAGGGTTGTACGTAGGTGTGTTTGGTGATAGTGACTGTTGGTCGAGTGGATTAACCTTTGCCAGGTTATCGGTTTGTGCATGAGGACTGTGCGAGCAGGACAGCGGCGAGGGGGCCGTGGTTAGTTCTGCTCTGACAGGCAGTGGAGGGGAATGAGAGACTGTGGTAGCAGATGTTGAGTTGGTATGTGTGTGGTGTGGTGAAGAGGTTATTTTTTTATTGTGTTCGCAGAGAGTATGTTTGGGTGTAAGTGTTTTTTCTTGATTGTTGGTGGACAATGGAGAGAGGGGTAGCGGAGTAGGCGATGAGTTGTTATTAACCAGATTTATAGGCAAAATTGGTACGTCTGGGATTGGAGTGCCGTTGCTTATTTGCCTTGTGTCGATTTCTGGAACAGTTGGTTTATGTACTTTGGGATTTCCTACAATTTCGGAGTAGGTGGTAGGGAGGGGAGGGGTGGGGTTTTGCTCTTTGTAGATTTGTTTGGCTTCAGCCGTGCTACATTTTCTTATTGTCTTTATTTTAAGAGTCTCTTTGGCCTGTTGGTAACGTTGGCATGATTTGGAAGAGGCGGGGTGATTTTCGTTGCAGTTGGCGCATAAGATGCGTGTACATTTTTCGGGGGCGTGAGGTGGAAGATTACAGTTGACGCATGAGGCATTTCCTTTGCAACGCTTGGCAGTATGGCCCAAAAGTTGACAGTTTTGGCAGCGCATAGGATTGGGGAAGTATTCAGTAACTTTGACATTGTACCATCCAATATTGACTGTACTTGGTGGTCGGAAACGGTCAAAAGTGAAGAGAACCAGTCCCGTTGCGCGATGATTCCCATCCTCCATTTTCTTAAATTTAAAAACATCCGTAACACCTTGCGATGTCATTTCCTCGATGATCTCGGGTTCAGGTACATTGGCGAGGTATGGTGCATATACAATGCCTTTTGATGCATTTAATTGAGAATGTAGAGTTACTGAGATTGGGCACAGGTTGGAGAGTACTTTTCTAGATAAGAAGAGGTCAGCAATTTTTTTGGTTTTAACAAGAATAAGTAGGCTGCCGTCACGTAATTGTGTAATTTGTTCGTAGGATGTACTTATACCATCAATTGCTTTCTTAAGCAGGAAAATACTAAATGATGACAGAGGCTTTTCGGAATTAGTTGAGGAAATCACTATGAATTTTGGGTTGTCCAGAGAAGAGTTGGTGGGGAATAAATTTGTTGGATCAAAAGGAGAACAATTTTGTTTTTTGCGTTTTTTATTTTTGTAATCGGGGGGAGGGTCTGGTGTAAGATCGCTAAAGCGGTTGCCCGAAAGAACACGTGGCCCTTCGGCCATAGTGAAGCAGGTTTAATCACCGGATTATATGTGCACTTGTTTGTAAACTGGCAAAATTGAAAGAGACAAAAAGCACCAACCGTTTGCTCGGCGTAATAAAACCGGTTTGCTCACAAGAGAAAAAAAGATCAGAGAGTAACACAATTAGCAGAACGATGTTGCCGGGTCGAGTGTTAGTCGGTGACTGATTTATGTCAATAAATAAGGTTCCCACTATTAGATTTCAACTGTCTAAAAGTCAGTTTGAAGCCAAAAATATTCGAGCTCGAAAATGCACTCGCTCAATTTATGTCAATAAATAAGGTTCCCACTATTAGATTTCAACTGTCTAAAAGTCAGTTTGAAGCCAAAAATATTCGAGCTCGAAAATGCACTCTTTCAATTTATGTCAATAAATAAGGTTCCCACTATTAGATTTCAACTGTCTAAAAGTCAGTTTGAAGCCAAAAATATTCGAGCTCGAAAATGCACTCTTTCAATTTATGTCAATAAATAAGGTTCCCACTATTAGATTTCAACTGTCTAAAAGTCAGTTTGAAGCCAAAAATATTCGAGCTCGAAAATGCACACGCTCAATTTATGTCAATAAATAAGGTTCCCACTATTAGATTTCAACTGTCTAAAAGTCAGTTTGAAGCCAAAAATATTCGAGCTCGAAAACGCACTCTTTCAATTTATGTCAATAAATAAGGTTCCCACTATTAGATTTCAACTGTCTAAAAGTCAGTTTGAAGCCAAAAATATTCGAGCTCGAAAATGCACTCTTTCAATTTATGTCAATAAATAAGGTTCCCACTATTAGATTTCAACTGTCTAAAAGTCAGTTTGAAGCCAAAAATATTCGAGCTCGAAAATGCACTCTTTCAATTTATGTCAATAAATAAGGTTCCCACTATTAGATTTCAACTGTCTAAAAGTCAGTTTGAAGCCAAAAATATTCGAGCTCGAAAATGCACTCTTTCAATTTATGTCAATAAATAAGGTTCCCACTATTAGATTTCAACTGTCTAAAAGTCAGTTTGAAGCCAAAAATATTCGAGCTCGAAAATGCACTCGCTCAATTTATGTCAATAAATAAGGTTCCCACTATTAGATTTCAACTGTCTAAAAGTCAGTTTGAAGCCAAAAATATTCGAGCTCGAAAATGCACTCTTTCAATTTATGTCAATAAATAAGGTTCCCACTATTAGATTTCAACTGTCTAAAAGTCAGTTTGAAGCCAAAAATATTCGAGCTCGAAAATGCACTCTTTCAATTTATGTCAATAAATAAGGCTCCCACTATTAGATTTCAACTGTCTAAAAGTCAGTTTGAAGCCAAAAATATTCGAGCTCGAAAATGCACTCTTTCAATTTATGTCAATAAATAAGGTTCCCACTATTAGATTTCAACTGTCTAAAAGTCAGTTTGAAGCCAAAAATATTCGAGCTCGAAAATGCACTCGCTCAATTTATGTCAATAAATAAGGTTTCCACTATTAGATTTCAACTGTCTAAAAGTCAGTTTGAAGCCAAAAATATTCGAGCTCGAAAATGCACTCGCTCAATTTATGTCAATAAATAAGGTTCCCACTATTAGATTTCAACTGTCTAAAAGTCAGTTTGAAGCCAAAAATATTCGAGCTCGAAAATGCACTCTTTCAATTTATGTCAATAAATAAGGTTCCCACTATTAGATTTCAACTGTCTAAAAGTCAGTTTGAAGCCAAAAATATTCGAGCTCGAAAATGCACTCTTTCAATTTATGTCAATAAATAAGGTTCCCACTATTAGATTTCAACTGTCTAAAAGTCAGTTTGAAGCCAAAAATATTCGAGCTCGAAAATGCACTCGCTCAATTTATGTCAATAAATAAGGTTCCCACTATTAGATTTCAACTGTCTAAAAGTCAGTTTGAAGCCGAAAATATTCGAGCTCGAAAATGCACTCTTTCAATTTATGTCAATAAATAAGGTTCCCACTATTAGATTTCAACTGTCTAAAAGTCAGTTTGAAGCCAAAAATATTCGAGCTCGAAAATGCACTCCTTTCAATTTATGTCAATAAATAAGGTTCCCACTATTAGATTTCAACTGTCTAAAAGTCAGTTTGAAGCCAAAAATATTCGAGCTCGAAATGCACTCGCTCAATTTATGTCAATAAATAAGGTTCCCACTATTAGATTTCAACTGTCTAAAAGTCAGTTTGAAGCCGAAAATATTCGAGCTCGAAAATGCACTCGCTCAATTTATGTCAATAAATAAGGTTCCCACTATTAGATTTCAACTGTCTAAAAGTCAGTTTGAAGCCAAAAATATTCGAGCTCGAAAATGCACTCTTTCAATTTATGTCAATAAATAAGGTTCCCACTATTAGATTTCAACTGTCTAAAAGTCAGTTTGAAGCCAAAAATATTCGAGCTCGAAAATGCACTCGCTCAATTTATGTCAATAAATAAGGTTCCCACTATTAGATTTCAACTGTCTAAAAGTCAGTTTGAAGCCAAAAATATTCGAGCTCGAAAATGCACTCGCTCAATTTATGTCAATAAATAAGGTTCCCACTATTAGATTTCAACTGTCTAAAAGTCAGTTTGAAGCCAAAAATATTCGAGCTCGAAAATGCACTCTTTCAATTTATGTCAATAAATAAGGTTCCCACTATTAGATTTCAACTGTCTAAAAGTCAGTTTGAAGCCAAAAATATTCGAGCTCGAAAATGCACTCGCTCAATTTATGTCAATAAATAAGGTTCCCACTATTAGATTTCAACTGTCTAAAAGTCAGTTTGAAGCCAAAAATATTCGAGCTCGAAAATGCACTCTTTCAATTTATGTCAATAAATAAGGTTCCCACTATTAGATTTCAACTGTCTAAAAGTCAGTTTGAAGCCAAAAATATTCGAGCTCGAAAATGCACTCGCTCAATTTATGTCAATAAATAAGGTTCCCACTATTAGATTTCAACTGTCTAAAAGTCAGTTTGAAGCCAAAAATATTCGAGCTCGAAAATGCACTCGCTCAATTTATGTCAATAAATAAGGTTCCCACTATTAGATTTCAACTGTCTAAAAGTCAGTTTGAAGCCAAAAATATTCGAGCTCGAAAATGCACTCTTTCAATTTATGTCAATAAATAAGGTTCCCACTATTAGATTTCAACTGTCTAAAAGTCAGTTTGAAGCCAAAAAATTTCGAGCTCGAAAATGCACCTCGCTCAATTTATGTCAATAAATAAGGTTCCCACTATTAGATTTCAACTGTCTAAAAGTCAGTTTGAAGCCAAAAATATTCGAGCTCGAAAATGCACTCTTTCAATTTATGTCAATAAATAAGGTTCCCACTATTAGATTTCAACTGTCTAAAAGTCAGTTTGAAGCCAAAAATATTCGAGCTCGAAAATGCACTCTTTCAATTTATGTCAATAAATAAGGTTCCCACTATTAGATTTCAACTGTCTAAAAGTCAGTTTGAAGCCAAAAATATTCGAGCTCGAAAATGCACTCGCTCAATTTATGTCAATAAATAAGGTTCCCACTATTAGATTTCAACTGTCTAAAAGTCAGTTTGAAGCCAAAAATATTCGAGCTCGAAAATGCACTCTTTCAATTTATGTCAATAAATAAGGTTCCCACTATTAGATTTCAACTGTCTAAAAGTCAGTTTGAAGCCAAAAATATTCGAGCTCGAAAATGCACTCTTTCAATTTATGTCAATAAATAAGGTTCCCACTATTAGATTTCAACTGTCTAAAAGTCAGTTTGAAGCCAAAAATATTCGAGCTCGAAATGCACTCTTTCAATTTATGTCAATAAATAAGGTTCCCACTATTAGATTTCAACTGTCTAAAAGTCAGTTTGAAGCCAAAAATATTCGAGCTCGAAAATGCACTCTTTCAATTTATGTCAATAAATAAGGTTCCCACTATTAGATTTCAACTGTCTAAAAGTCAGTTTGAAGCCAAAAATATTCGAGCTCGAAAATGCACTCTTTCAATTTATGTCAATAAATAAGGTTCCCACTATTAGATTTCAACTGTCTAAAAGTCAGTTTGAAGCCAAAAATATTCGAGCTCGAAAATGCACTCTTTCAATTTATGTCAATAAATAAGGTTCCCACTATTAGATTTCAACTGTCTAAAAGTCAGTTTGAAGCCAAAAATATTCGAGCTCGAAAATGCACTCGCTCAATTTATGTCAATAAATAAGGTTCCCACTATTAGATTTCAACTGTCTAAAAGTCAGTTTGAAGCCGAAAATATTCGAGCTCGAAAATGCACTCTTTCAATTTATGTCAATAAATAAGGTTCCCACTATTAGATTTCAACTGTCTAAAAGTCAGTTTGAAGCCAAAAATATTCGAGCTCGAAAATGCACTCTTTCAATTTATGTCAATAAATAAGGTTCCCACTATTAGATTTCAACTGTCTAAAAGTCAGTTTGAAGCCAAAAATATTCGAGCTCGAAAATGCACTCGCTCAATTTATGTCAATAAATAAGGTTCCCACTATTAGATTTCAACTGTCTAAAAGTCAGTTTGAAGCCGAAAATATTCGAGCTCGAAAATGCACTCGCTCAATTTATGTCAATAAATAAGGTTCCCACTATTAGATTTCAACTGTCTAAAAGTCAGTTTGAAGCCAAAAATATTCGAGCTCGAAAATGCACTCTTTCAATTTATGTCAATAAATAAGGTTCCCACTATTAGATTTCAACTGTCTAAAAGTCAGTTTGAAGCCAAAAATATTCGAGCTCGAAAATGCACTCGCTCAATTTATGTCAATAAATAAGGTTCCCACTATTAGATTTCAACTGTCTAAAAGTCAGTTTGAAGCCAAAAATATTCGAGCTCGAAAATGCACTCGCTCAATTTATGTCAATAAATAAGGTTCCCACTATTAGATTTCAACTGTCTAAAAGTCAGTTTGAAGCCAAAAATATTCGAGCTCGAAAATGCACTCTTTCAATTTATGTCAATAAATAAGGTTCCCACTATTAGATTTCAACTGTCTAAAAGTCAGTTTGAAGCCAAAAATATTCGAGCTCGAAAATGCACTCGCTCAATTTATGTCAATAAATAAGGTTCCCACTATTAGATTTCAACTGTCTAAAAGTCAGTTTGAAGCCAAAAATATTCGAGCTCGAAAATGCACTCTTTCAATTTATGTCAATAAATAAGGTTCCCACTATTAGATTTCAACTGTCTAAAAGTCAGTTTGAAGCCAAAAATATTCGAGCTCGAAAATGCACTCGCTCAATTTATGTCAATAAATAAGGTTCCCACTATTAGATTTCAACTGTCTAAAAGTCAGTTTGAAGCCAAAAATATTCGAGCTCGAAAATGCATTCGCTCAATTTATGTCAATAAATAAGGTTCCCACTATTAGATTTCAACTGTCTAAAAGTCAGTTTGAAGCCAAAAATATTCGAGCTCGAAAATGCACTCTTTCAATTTATGTCAATAAATAAGGTTCCCACTATTAGATTTCAACTGTCTAAAAGTCAGTTTGAAGCCAAAAAATTTCGAGCTCGAAAATGCACTCGCTCAATTTATGTCAATAAATAAGGTTCCCACTATTAGATTTCAACTGTCTAAAAGTCAGTTTGAAGCCAAAAATATTCGAGCTCGAAAATGCACTCTTTCAATTTATGTCAATAAATAAGGTTCCCACTATTAGATTTCAACTGTCTAAAAGTCAGTTTGAAGCCAAAAATATTCGAGCTCGAAAATGCACTCTTTCAATTTATGTCAATAAATAAGGTTCCCACTATTAGATTTCAACTGTCTAAAAGTCAGTTTGAAGCCAAAAATATTCGAGCTCGAAAATGCACTCGCTCAATTTATGTCAATAAATAAGGTTCCCACTATTAGATTTCAACTGTCTAAAAGTCAGTTTGAAGCCAAAAATATTCGAGCTCGAAAATGCACTCTTTCAATTTATGTCAATAAATAAGGTTCCCACTATTAGATTTCAACTGTCTAAAAGTCAGTTTGAAGCCAAAAATATTCGAGCTCGAAAATGCACTCTTTCAATTTATGTCAATAAATAAGGTTCCCACTATTAGATTTCAACTGTCTAAAAGTCAGTTTGAAGCCAAAAATATTCGAGCTCGAAAATGCACTCTTTCAATTTATGTCAATAAATAAGGTTCCCACTATTAGATTTCAACTGTCTAAAAGTCAGTTTGAAGCCAAAAATATTTGAGCTCGAAAATGCACTCTTTCAATTTATGTCAATAAATAAGGTTCCCACTATTAGATTTCAACTGTCTAAAAGTCAGTTTGAAGCCAAAAATATTCGAGCTCGAAAATGCACTCTTTCAATTTATGTCAATAAATAAGGTTCCCACTATTAGATTTCAACTGTCTAAAAGTCAGTTTGAAGCCAAAAATATTCGAGCTCGAAAATGCACTCTTTCAATTTATGTCAATAAATAAGGTTCCCACTATTAGATTTCAACTGTCTAAAAGTCAGTTTGAAGCTAAAAATATTCGAGCTCGAAAATGCACTCTTTCAATTTATGTCAATAAATAAGGTTCCCACTATTAGATTTCAACTGTCTAAAAGTCAGTTTGAAGCCAAAAATATTCGAGTTCGAAAATGCACTCTTTCAATTTATGTCAATAAATAAGGTTCCCACTATTAGATTTCAACTGTCTAAAAGTCAGTTTGAAGCCAAAAATATTCGAGCTCGAAAATGCACTCTTTCAATTTATGTCAATAAATAAGGTTCCCACTATTAGATTTCAACTGTCTAAAAGTCAGTTTGAAGCCAAAAATATTCGAGCTCGAAAATGCACTCGCTCAATTTATGTCAATAAATAAGGTTCCCACTATTAGATTTCAACTGTCTAAAAGTCAGTTTGAAGCCAAAAATATTCGAGCTCGAAAATGCACTCGCTCAATTTATGTCAATAAATAAGGTTCCCACTATTAGATTTCAACTGTCTAAAAGTCAGTTTGAAGCCAAAAATATTCGAGCTCGAAAATGCACTCTTTCAATTTATGTCAATAAATAAGGTTCCCACTATTAGATTTCAACTGTCTAAAAGTCAGTTTGAAGCCAAAAATATTCGAGCTCGAAAATGCACTCGCTCAATTTATGTCAATAAATAAGGTTCCCACTATTAGATTTCAACTGTCTAAAAGTCAGTTTGAAGCCAAAAATATTCGAGCTCGAAAATGCACTCTTTCAATTTATGTCAATAAATAAGGTTCCCACTATTAGATTTCAACTGTCTAAAAGTCAGTTTGAAGCCAAAAATATTCGAGCTCGAAAATGCACTCGCTCAATTTATGTCAATAAATAAGGTTCCCACTATTAGATTTCAACTGTCTAAAAGTCAGTTTGAAGCCAAAAATATTCGAGCTCGAAAATGCACTCGCTCAATTTATGTCAATAAATAAGGTTCCCACTATTAGATTTCAACTGTCTAAAAGTCAGTTTGAAGCCAAAAATATTCGAGCTCGAAGATGCACTCGCTCAATTTATGTCAATAAATAAGGTTCCCACTATTAGATTTCAACTGTCTAAAAGTCAGTTTGAAGTCAAAAATATTCGAGCTCGAAAATGCACTCTTTCAATTTATGTCAATAAATAAGGTTCCCACTATTAGATTTCAACTGTCTAAAAGTCAGTTTGAAGCCAAAAATATTCGAGCTCGAAAATGCACTCGCTCAATTTATGTCAATAAATAAGGTTCCCACTATTAGATTTCAACTGTCTAAAAGTCAGTTTGAAGCCAAAAATATTCGAGCTCGAAAATGCACTCGCTCTCAATTTATGTCAATAAATAAGGTTCCCACTATTAGATTTCAACTGTCTAAAAGTCAGTTTGAAGCCAAAAATATTCGAGCTCGAAAATGCACTCTTTCAATTTATGTCAATAAATAAGGTTCCCACTATTAGATTTCAACTGTCTAAAAGTCAGTTTGAAGCCAAAAATATTCGAGCTCGAAAATGCACTCTTTCAATTTATGTCAATAAATAAGGTTCCCACTATTAGATTTCAACTGTCTAAAAGTCAGTTTGAAGCCAAAAATATTCGAGCTCGAAAATGCACTCGCTCAATTTATGTCAATAAATAAGGTTCCCACTATTAGATTTCAACTGTCTAAAAGTCAGTTTGAAGCCAAAAATATTCGAGCTCGAAAATGCACTCGCTCAATTTATGTCAATAAATAAGGTTCCCACTATTAGATTTCCAACTGTCTAAAAGTCAGTTGAAGCCAAAAATATTCGAGCTCGAAAATGCACTCGCTCAATTTATGTCAATAAATAAGGTTCCCACTATTAGATTTCAACTGTCTAAAAGTCAGTTTGAAGCCAAAAATATTCGAGCTCGAAAATGCACTCTTTCAATTTATGTCAATAAATAAGGTTCCCACTATTAGATTTCAACTGTCTAAAAGTCAGTTTGAAGCCAAAAATATTCGAGCTCGAAAATGCACTCTTTCAATTTATGTCAATAAATAAGGTTCCCACTATTAGATTTCAACTGTCTAAAAGTCAGTTTGAAGCCAAAATATTCGAGCTCGAAAATGCACTCTTTCAATTTATGTCAATAAATAAGGTTCCCACTATTAGATTTCAACTGTCTAAAAGTCAGTTTGAAGCCAAAAATATTCGAGCTCGAAAATGCACTCGCTCAATTTAAGTCAATAAATAAGGTTCCCACTATAGATTTCAACTGTCTAAAAGTCAGTTTGAAGCCAAAAATATTCGAGCTCGAAAATGCACTCGCTCAATTTATGTCAATAAATAAGGTTCCCACTATTAGATTTCAACTGTCTAAAAGTCAGTTGAAGCCAAAAATATTCGAGCTCGAAATGCACTCTTCAATTTATGTCAATAAATAAGGTTCCCACTATTAGATTTCAACTGTCTAAAAGTCAGTTTGAAGCCGAAAATATTCGAGCTCGAAA
>CAMLCR010000015.1:0-107293 GCA_946477585.1 Cheilosia urbana | reverse complement strand
AAAACACAAAAAAAAAAAAAAAACAGAAATCTATGGTAAGTGTCTTTTAATAGTTTTAGTTTTATTATATAATTAAAATATATTAATGCGCAATTGTTTACGTGGTATAGCTTTCATTTAGCCAAATATTGTTCTTGCAAAAACAAATTATTGGTTATTCTGTTTGGTATTGCAATTCGGCGAAATACATATTCATTTGGCTTGACGGCACGTGCGGCTCATATCAGTATTTTCGCATTCATTATTTTCGTGGTATAACTATATTAATATCCTATCTGTTTTATGGCTTAGAAAATATATTCAAATCTCAAATACCAATTTTTTTTTTTTGCAAGAACAAATAATTTTTTGTCTGCGATTTGGCGTCATAATGCGACGCCATATTTTTTGCACTTTTCATATTTAAAGTGAGTGCGAAAGGGAAGGTATTCGTACTATCGTTGCAATCTACCCTTGTAATATGTGAAACAAATAGGTCTGCCATTTTCACATTTTTTCGCGTAAAGTGCGCATTTCGATCAAAATTAAATTAATCAGTCAGAAAGTTTTTCTTTGATGGTTTGTGATCGTGAATATAAATATATGGAGAATATCATATATTTGCAATAACACAGAATTAATTTTCTTTGTCGAATCGTTATTTTGCGCCAGAATATTCTTACTTGGCTGTATGTGCGAAAGGGAAGGTATTCGTATATCGGTGCAATCCACCCTTGTATTGAGATTGAAGTGACAACATGAAGTGAAACAAATAGGTTTGCCATTTTCACATTTTTTCCGCGTACGCATTTCGATCAAAATTAAATTAATCAGTCAGAAAGTTTTTCTTTGATGGGTTGTGATCATGAATATAAATGTGTAAACCTATTTGTTACATAATGTACAACGCAGAAAATACACGTTTTTTTGTAGTCAGGTTGTCGCTACAATGCAGAAATAGACCAGCTAAATCATACTTTAAATTCAGTAGATCGATTTTTATATTTGAAAATGTATTTACTCCTAAACTACATATTTTATGAAACACCTTGGCGTAAAAAACATTTATATTATTCGTTTGAGCTGTATTTTAACGGCACTAGATTTTTGAAAAAAAAAACATTTTTATTTTAGTTGATTTTTGCACTTTCGATTATTGTGCATACATATTTTGAGTGTAGAAGGAGTCTGTCTTTATTATTTTTTATAAGATAACATAAAAATGGATATCCAAAATTTTGCACATATAAACAGCACAATATTAAGCCCCGATTTCGAATTTATTCAATTGGATGAAAATGGTCAACTTTTAGATGAATTGCTCCAACCAGTAGATGACGACCAAAAAAAATTTACTCAATTACTGAAAGAGTTTAACCTTGAGTCGTACCTAAATACAGTATTGTCGAAACAACAATATATTTAGTAATGTTTGTCAAAAATGTATAACTAGTTTTATATGCATTTGTCTTTCGATCGTGTATAAAACTTGAAGTATTTTTCTTGTTCCTCTTTATAATTTTGGATTGAGTGGAACCAAAAAAACACTTTGGCACTAAAAAAAGTTATATTTAACCCTTTTTTTTATGTACTTATTTAGTTGTTACTATACTTCTTATTCAGATAAGCGCATTACTTACCACAGTTTGCAATATCTATCCAAAGAGGACATTAGAGATGCTACTCGACACATTGCGAAGAAAGCAGAATTTAGAGAAAAACTTTTTTTTTGGAGAAAAGAACAGTTAGGTAGTTATCAATATACCTTATAACACATTGTATGTCAAGGGTTATATTTGTTATTTTTATTTGTATTACACCTTAGTATGGGAAGGATGACGAAACCATTTCCCTCAATTCGAAAGTTGGCGAGTGGCAAAGCAAAACCGATACTTCAAAAGAAATAATTCTTCAACCCAGACATTCTAAAATTGTAAGTATGAAACTAAATGTGGTAGATAGATATTTAAGTAATAAAAATATTACAATTCATATAGAATCTTCGAGAACTAAAATTATCCACAAATGCTGAATTTTTAAAATCTTGGCCGAAATTCTCGGACTCAAGGGACCTGGTAAAAATTTAATTAAATTTAAATAATATTTTAACTCATAGCTATTTTTTGCAGATAAACATAGACTTTACGCTTTAATACCCAAAAAAGCAACAACTTTTATTTGCTAAATGGGAGGACTTCAAAATAAATATTAAGAAATATTTTAAAGTCATCATCCACAACGAAAATTGCAAAAGAAGGTTTTCACTTTTGAAAACAACCCCAGAGATTGGAAAAGGTAAATATAAAAGGAAACAATACAGACACCAGACACGCCTGATATAAAACCATTTATTTCTTAGATTCCGAAGACTATCTCTTGACAACGTTGTTGAACTCAGTCATTCCCCCAGTATCCAGGTTCAAAGATAAGGCTGGCAGCAATAAAAGAAAGGTGACTATAAGCGATGCACAATAAAGTTTCATTCTGAGGCTTTCTTTGATAAAGAACTATTCCGAAAAGATAGAAGAGCTGATAAATAAATATTATAACGTAGGACTGACTATACAGCCTTTCATATATTGTCGTGGAGGCAGACGAAATTAATTTAAATTAATTTTTTATATATTTAGATAAAACTTTGTACAAATTCGATTCATTTATAGAACCACTTGACATTTGCTTTTTCAAGTTCTCTCATTGGAGTATCCCTTAGCATGTCAGCCCTGTTGGGTTTTTATTCAAAAGTACTTTAAAATTTAGAAACGCAATATGATTTACAATCACCCAACATAACATCTCTATTAAGTTATATGAGCTCTATTAAGTAGTACAGATAAGTTTAACAACTGTATGCATCTGTTTCAAATGCTGCAATCATTTTCCTTACTTACTTTATACAAATTTAATTCTTTTATATAAGCACCTCCTTGTAAGTAACCTTGATTACTTTATACAAATTCGATTCGTTTTTAGAATAACTTTTGTTTTCTTTTATAATACAACAGTATTAATCTGTTTCAAATGCTGAAATAATTTTTCATGTATTGACCTCCTTCTTCGTAGTCGTAGCATATAAGCCCTATTGGGTTTTTCTTAAAACAACTATGTACACATGTTTTAAATGCTGCAATCAATTTTCTTGCACTGACCTCCTTGTACGTCATCTAAAATACGATCACTTAATACCGCAAAACAATGTCTTGCAATGTAAGCAAAATAACTGCAACCAAGTATTTTCCAATTATATAGTTTTTCGTCGTCATTTAGACAATTTGCATAAATCCTCAGAAATAGAAAAATTTAAAACTGTTTCCGGATGCAAAAATATTTCTAATTCAAATAACAACACTTTGGATGTTGATGTACATACAAGTCATTCCAACAGCTCATCGCATGTAAAACATGAAGTTATTTACGATGTTTCTAAAATTTTGAGCGAGCTTAAAGTATCTGCCATTAATTTATCTCTAAAGCTATACGCACGTACTTTTTTACTAAATAAACAAAATCATATCTATCACTTTTTTAAATGAATAGCTCGTATGAATTATTGTGTAAATTACTTAAAATCATTAATATTCAACTACATAAAATGTTCAAAATATCTAACAAGAAATTCCAAGCCTAATAAATTAGGAAACAATTGAGTAATGTAATAGTAAAAGGCAATTGTAAACAAAAATCACATTTTTCATAAGCAAAAGGAAAAGACATTTGTGAACTTTCATTTAATAAAATTAAAGAAGTTGTCGTTATACATAGAAATCGTTTTATATTAAATCATTTTTATCTCTCTTGAATGAATTTTTCTGGGTCCATCTTTAAAGGGTAAGCTAATGTAAGTCAATATTTGGAATTAAAATGGATCATTTTATGTAAATCAAAGTAATCAATTATTAATTTAAAGCATAGATTTTGTTATATTTAATGTGAAAGTTCATTAAATATAACAAATATAGTGTTTGAAATAAGATTGTTTATGTTTTGATTTAAACAGATTGCAACTAAATTCAAAGTCGATTCATTTTGGTTCTTAATAAGGATTACTTTCATTCAAAGTCGACGAGCATTAGAAGTAAACGGAAGTCACACTTAAATCAAAGATAAAAGTGATTAAAATCAAGTGTGAGTAACATTAAATCAAGCTCGTCTATGACATTAATTGAAAGTCAAATTGCCTTTGAAATAAGGTTGTTATCGTAATAGATTTAGGTGGATTCTATTTTGATTTAAAAAAATTTCAACTTAATTCAAAGTTGCTTCCCTTTTGTTTGTAATAAGGATTACTTTCATTCAAAGTCGACGAGCATTTGAAGTAAACGGAAGTCACACTTAAATCAAAGATAAAAGTGATTAAAATCAAGTGTGAGTAACATTAAATCAAGCTCGTCTATGACATTAATTGAAAGTCAAATTGCCTTTGAAATAAGGTTGTTATCGTAATAGATTTAGGTGGATTCTATTTTGATTTAAAAAAATTTCAACTTAATTCAAAGTTGCTTCACTTTTGTTTGTAATAAGGATTACTTTCATTCAAAGTCGACGAGCATTTGAAGTAAACGGAAGTCACACTTAAATCAAAGATAAATATGATTAAAATCAAGTGTACGCAATTATGAAAACATTTTCAACTGTTTTCAACTACGTCCTCAATTTAAAGTTGTTATGTATTTGATTTTAAGTGTCTTTTCATTAAAAAAATATTTTAAGTTGCACTACTTTGATTTAAAAATTTCCGTGTTTGGTCCCAAATCGTTAACGTTTTACTTTGATTCAAAGACGTTTTTTTTGATTCTAGGTTGTTTTTTGGCTCAGTGCAGTTTCATATGAAGTTATTTGGTGAATATATGTCCTTCGTAATTTGATATTTACTAAAAATGTTGTTATTAAACATTGCTTTTACTGCATTTAATATATATATTTTTTTAAGTCAGTTGGGGCACATTGATACATACGACCCTGGGGTAGTTTGATGAGTATCAATGCACCTGCAGAACAGCTTCCCTATTTAATTTTAAAATCAATTGTTGTCCTTACAACAAAAGGACTATAAATACCAAGTTCCTTGTTTTGAGTTCTTTAGTTTACGTTATTTATGTAAGAAGCTTAGGAAAGCATTTATTTCTAATTAAAACTAATTTAAACTTAGGTTAACATGAATTATCAAATACCAAAACACTGTTTGTATTGTTATTTGTTATTAAAATACTAAATTATATTTTAATAATTGAAGTTTTTCAATAATAATACTGATTAAATTGCTATGAATCGAAGTGACTCGGACGTGTACCAATGTACCCCATGAGTGGGGCAGTTTGATACAAATTTCATTTTTTTTTAAATAGGTTCTTATATTTTTTGTGAATGGATTTTAGAGTAAATTCGTCTGATATTAGCTAGTTATAAGGACAATCAACACATCACATATTTTATTTTGTTATTTCTGTCATTATGCTGTCTTTTATTTGAGTCTCAAGCAAAATCGTATCAATGTGCCCCAACTCCCCCTACAAACTGTGTTTTTTATACTAAAAGTTAATTAACCGTGATTTTCTTTCCTTGTATAACAAATTTTACTTCTTAAAACTGGACTTTGAGGCGAAAAAGTGTCGTGGGATTTAAAAGGGATTTTGAGTACAGTGAAAAGGGAAAAATTACCATGCTTCGTGGGATAAATGAAGAGAGAGTGCTAACAACACTGCTTGCAGGGGTTTGGTGTGTGCGTGGGTATGTAGAGCTGAGCTGTCGGAGCGGACCTGAAGAGCGGCGAATAAACAGCGACCACAATGAGCAGAGCCAGGCGACCAATTACTTGTTCAGCCTGTCTTATCTGTTCTACAGCAACAAAAAGCAGAATAAGTAAAAAGAGACTCCAACTATTAGTTGTATGTTCAACTTTCGATTTTATTCAACAGACTGCAACTAGACTTAACTCGCGTCGCCCTTTTATACCCAAATAGGAGCGGTAAATTTTATGTGCTTTCTATTTGTTTACTATTTTGCGTATAAAAGAACTACACGTAACAATTCAACTTTACACTACTTTGACAGAAAATTGTTTGCGTTGTATTCTTTTTACTAAAATTACATTACATGATAACAAAGTATCTAAGTAAAATTGTTTAATTGGAAAAATGAAATGAAATGAATGAATGAATATGTAAAAAGTGTAAATAATATAAAGGAAAGAAAATAATAATAAATTCGAAATATGCTTATGCTTGTTGACGGCTGTTACAGAATTGGTTAGGCTCATTCAATTCAATTTATTTTTTATTTTTATATGTTGAACATTCCTACAACTAAAAAAAAAATTAGTTTGAATGCGGTGCACTTGTTCCAATAATATCTATTAAATCTCTGGTTTACAAAAAAATATAAATACTATCCGTATTTATAAAAAATGTGCACAAGCTACACGGAAAATATTCTTAGATCAAATCAAGAAAACTAAGCGCCGAACCACGACAAGTTTGTCTCATTTTAGAACTTAGCTCAGGATTTACTAAATCACGACTTTTTATTCGCAATTCTAGAAATTGTACAAAGTGAAGATATTGACCCTCAAAAGTCGTGAATCAACAATTCTCAGTGTCAATAATGCGATCGGACATGAAATACATATTGCCACAACCGATCGCAATTTGACACAAATAGTTATCAATTTGATATTAATGTGGTTGTGAAATGTAAAAAAAATCGTAAATTACCACTTTTCTGTTACAATAACGATTTCATCCCTTAGTAAATTGCAACAGAGGTTGATTTACTACTTCAGTAGTTGCCAAAAATGTCGCAAATCACTACAAATAAATGAAGCTCGAATTAATACTTCTAATCGCAATATTCAAAAAACAGATTTTGATATTTTTCGCCGATTTCAATGTCAAATTACCAATTTTTGTATCCATTCAAGACGTGATTTGCGAAAAATATATAATTCGTGATTTGCAACTCAAAATTTTGCAACTAGTGGCTTTGCAGTTCTTTCCGTGTAGCATTACATCAGCTTGCATACAAAAATTTGTCAAAAAAGCCGTGTTATGCATTTTAATACATGCAGCCTTTAAAAAAAAATCGGGTATATGTTTAATTTTGGGTCTTACCAATAAACATTTTTAGTTTCGACTGTAAATTTTTCATGACGTTTTCATGACGTTTTCATGATGATGTTTTTATTAACAGCAAACGAACTTATATACTCGTCCTTATGGATACCTACTAGAAAAGGCTGATATCAGTACTCAAATATAATATGAAATCCCAATTATAAATTACTCGAAAAGTATTTTATTTTCAGAATGGGACCGTAGGATGACTTTTTGTAGTAACGAGGGAAAAAATGTCCTGTCTACCCATGTTCAGCCTCCATATACCATTAACGTAGTGCACGTAAGCAATTGGGTTTCCATAAACGGATCATAATTTGTAATTTTGGGAACAAAGAAAAAGAGGAAGGCATTTATTTCTTCTTTTTCTTTTGAGTACAAATATTAGCGTCCAATGGCATATTCGATAAAATAAAATGAAAGCTACTTACACAACTTTGCTTTCATCATTATGATACGAAGGGATTGTAAGCTGCTGGAATAAATTATATTTTAAATCGGAAATGTACTTAATGTTTCTGCAACACTGCCCGAATGGTTTTAATACCACTCCCAGGAAGGATGGTCAATTTGGCATATTTCCTCTTCTCGTATTATACTTCGGGTAGAATTTTTAAGGGCAAACATGGGATTGGAAAAAACCGAACCAACAGACAGTGAAGAGATAATAATAACATTTATATTATTCCGTTAAAAGGATTTCCCAATTGATTTTTCTTTTTATTTTATTTTTTATCGGCAGTGCGCTATTTGAATTTCGTATCATATTTTCATATTTTGTACTGAATGGTTTTGAGCAGAAATACATAAGCGAAATGCATTCCATATTCTTTTATAACGGCATATAAATAAAATGTATTGTTCGAGCTTTTGTGATTGGTTGGAAGTTGGACAAGGGAATCACTTCGATTTCTCTCTTTGGCGTGCTCGCACTGCATTGATTACCCGATCTGTCGGTTATATCCATGCCTTTGATAATCACATTTGGTTTCAGAACGATGCTTAAGCATAAGTTTCAGAAAAAGTTATTGGGAAACAAAAATCGTATGTCGGAGCGCCCTTTAAGAAATTCGAATGTACATTTTGGAACACAAAGGTCGGGCTTTGAGTTCCAGGACACATCTCAACTAGTAAATTGTGAAGCCTTTTCGGAAGCGATTGTACTTAATGTCGTCGCAGTTCCCAGGAGGGCTCTTTGACTGCATACATAAGCAATCGTCAGTACAGAAATGAACAAATCGAATATGCACCCCAACTCCATTCTAAACAAAGTAAAACGAATTAAAAAACCATTAGCCCTATAGTAGGGTACATTAATTGCGTTGATAACAATTTCAATAGGTTAAAGCCTAAGCACGCACCTATTAATACGTGCACATGTCGCGTCACAACATGTGTATATACAAAGGTCAGTGGGAAAAAAAGGTGGCAACCATTTGCGTGAAAATAACACGTTCTAAGGTTAATTATTGTTATTGTGGGAGAGAGAGAGAGAGTGAATGTGTAGTGCAATTTTATTAATTTTTATGGTATTTTTTCCATTTTATTTCAAATTGCAAAATGTTTGCAATACTTATGTAAATTCCTTCGTGTAATTAGTTGTCTGAATTGAATGGGACAAACATTTAAATTGAGCCATTATAAGTTATTTTAATTAATTTTTGGTCTTGGTTTGAGTTGTTTATCACGTGATTATTGTTGCAATTCGCTGGACTAATGGAAAATGGAAAATCGTAAACCAAACCCTTCTATTATAAAGATCCTAGCCTTCAACTTTATACTGCTCAATGGAAATAAGTATACTTAACCAATTTAGGATGCAATAATGCTATAAGCTATACATCTATACAGCTGTATATTTTGTTGATCCCAAGATTCACATGTTCCGCAACAAATGATCTTAAGGCTTCCAAAAATGGGTGCACTCGATTAGTGACTTTTGGAAAACCGATTCCGTGGTCTACGTGAATAACAAGAAAGGTAAATAGCTAGTGAGACTTAACCACCCAACATCAGCTTCTTGTGCAATAAATTAAAGACACTGACAGCAATTTGGAAACAAACTGGATGTCGGACTTAAAGAACTTCAGTGTTTACTTAAGGTGGCGCTACAGTCCGGGATGGACCTGGGCCAGTGTTTAACGGACTAAAAAATAAAAAGAAATTAATGAGCAGCAGTACTTAACGTGAAGGTTAAAATGGATTACTAGCTAAAATAAATAAATAGTTTGCGCAACAGGTCTGGAGAGACCCTAGGCCTAGCTTCTCACAACCATTCGTTTTGTGTGAGTTTTTCATTTTTGGAACGAATGGAAGGGATCTACAGTTTTATGCCGACTCCAAACGGCTAATTGAGAAGCTCTTACAAGACATTTATACTCTCGGATGTTTGTCAGACGTTCGCGAGAGGTAGCGCAGCGGAAAAAAACCCTAAGTCGGAATTGGGTTTTTGCGGGATTCGAACCTGGGACTCCCGCATAGCAGTCCAACACACTAACCACTAAGCTACTGCGACTACTAGCTAGTAAGGCCTAAAAACAAACCTCAAATATAGTTACTATCACGCCACTTACGGAGAATAAAAAATACCCACGGCCACGGCACCAAAGACCAATCTGCACACAATAGCTCTTTCTCCTTCTCTATCTCTATGTCTCTCTCTCACTATCCCTGTCTCGCTCAGGGTTGGAAAACGCGTTACAATCGTAACTTTTAAGTTGAACTTTGAAAAAATACAAAATACAATCGCCCCGAAAAAGTAACCCTCAAAGCGTATTTTTTCATTTTGAAATAATACATAATTACACTCAATGCATATTTAATAAAATGAACTGTTACAATTTTTTGTATTCGTTTATCCATATTATTGCTATAACGCACCTAATTCCACTGTACAACGTACGTAACGTAAACTTCACCTTACAAACAAGTGAAGTGCTTTGCAGTTGGCATCTTACAAATTATACACAAGATGGAACAGCTGAGCTAAGCAATACCTTAGTTTGTGTCTTTAATTATTGGCATCACTGTGAGAGTGTGAGAGTATGTAAGTGAGCCATGAACAAAATAAATTGCAAAGTTAGAAAATTTCTAATGTGGTATTCGATTGGGCTTCTTCAGATTCGCAATCCCCATCTGAAAAAAGTTTCAATTTGACAGCAAAATCCCCATTAACAAAATGAACCGCCATTTATTGAATTCATCTGTTACAAAAAATGTGATAATTGAAGAACCGCTTAACCGATTTTGTGCAAACTTCACATAAACCATCTACTAAGTAGTCCAAATAAAGCCTGAACATTTGGTTTGGATAGGTGATCCCGTTCTTGAGTTATAAAATTACAACGAAAAGTGGCATTGATTTTGATATGTATAGATTATACTATGTAGTTACATAGAATTTAAAATCATCATAAATTTTGTACGAAGACGATATTTTTCTCCTTTACTTGTATACGAGAAACGCGAATTGAAAAAATACAAAAAAATACAATCGTAACTTAGATATAGTTACAGTCCACAAAGTTCATTTTTCATCCCTGGTCTTGCTGTCTCCCATTCTCTCTCTCTCTCTCTCTCTCTCTCTCTCTCTCTCTCTCTCTCTCTCTCTCCCACGTCGTATAGCTTGTGTTTAAAACGACCATAATTTAATAGCACAAATAGGAGTACAAGTCCAGACCCTGGATAGAAAATCCCGATCGGGCCTTGCAGCGCATTTGAAGGGTACTATTCGGCCTTCGAAAAGTCTTGTAGATAGATTATTGTGTACATACCTCAATGTTTATCATCGAAACCTTTATCTAAACTAGGGAGATTCCCTTCATTCGTTGCCTGCAAGCCGCAATTTAATGACATTAATGCTAAAGAGTCAAAAATTGCAGGGTATTGGTTCAGTGGTTATTTTGATGAACTACTAGGTGTTGGGTTATTTTTCCACTTTCCAACCTCTTGCCAATGTCCTATAAATATCTGAGACTGCATCTGGCCCTAGAAGGGCTCCCAATTAATCTGTTCATATTCGCTAAACAAGTTCCTTTCATTCGACCAAAAAAAAAACAAAAAACACTCAAAGCTAGTGGGCAGGTCCTGTACGAACTTGTTGCTCTCATTGCTCCAAAGTGATCTTATATTCCCTCCAAAGTGGGCATGTAACTAGGCTAGTGTCCGTAATGTTTCCCATTTTGTAAAGTGTTGGTTAACGTTATCAAAAAGTGGGCTAGGCACTCTGTTAAAAAGGACTTTATGTATATTAGATCTGGCGAAGAATATTAATTTAATTAGACAGAGGAAGTACCTCCTTAGATGTCAGTTGAATAAGGCCTAAGCCGAGTTAAGGAGCGTCTCAATGGAAGAAGAATTGTTGTCCATTAATGGTTACTGGTTTCGTTTCTGGTCAAAAATCGACTGCGTACCTTATATAAGTATGCACCTAATAGTAAAAAACCTACCACAGCTTTGGAACTTTTTTTTAAGCATAAAGGCGATATATTTAAATATCGAGGAAATATGCCTCATTGAAAATATACATTACTACTCATGATTTCAATATTTTATTACGTCACTATGAACATTTCCAGCAAAAAGCTACCGCATCTTTAGAAGATAAATTTAGGAAAAAAAAAATTTCCCCTGAACTAAGATTAGGTATTCAAAGTTGCTTTTTGACGAATATAATTCATCTACCTCGGAGCAAACATGAACTCCACGAGTGACACCCTAGTGGAGATCCCACGGAGAATTACCCTAGGTAACCGCTGCTACTTCGGTTTGTCAAAACAATTGGGTTAAAAACTCCTAACTCGAAGGACGAAACGTATGCTTTACAAAATTCTTATCCTGCCAGTTCTGCTTTTTTGAGCTGGACGATAAGCAGGAAGGGAGAGCAAATACTGGGCTCCTTCGAAAGAAAAATTCTTCGGCGAATTTTTGGTTCCGTCTCTATGAGCTGTATCAAGTTGTGGATGTAGTCCAAAAGGCTAAAATATATCGACTGCATTGGCTCGGCCACATCGAGCGAATAGACAATAACGCTCCAGCTAAGAGGATCTTCGAATCCCAGCCCCCATGTTCGAGAAGACAAGGAAGACCGAACCTCCGTTTCAAAGACCAAGCCATCGCGGATGCCAGAGCGCTTTGTCTGGACAACTGTAAGGATAAAGGCTACAGTATCTCAGACAGAGACTCTCCACGAGCCGGGAGCCCATTAAGTAAGTACATAAGTAAGTATACAAAGTTGGTTATTTGTAATAGGGTAGGTTAATCGTATTCCTTTGAAAATAGGTTCTAATCTAAGATGATATATACTTGAATGCGTCGACAAATCCGCCAGTCTGACTCTTCTAATAATCAAAAGTCTATAAGTAACATCGTAACAACGATTGTCGCTAGTTTTTTTTGGGGTTTTTAGACCTGAGAATTTCTGTTGGGAAATTTTTGTCGAATTTCAGTTGAGTTATTGTTTTTGAGAGAATAAATTTTAACAACAACTCGTAGTCACTTTCGTAGTAATGAAAGCTATTTCGAACTACTAATCGTCATCCGACTCCTTTTAAGTGATTGTTTTGTTTTGAGTAGTTTGGATTCTGACAGTCAATTCTCCGTATATAATCCACTTGGAAAGAAATGTTTGCTATATCCCCTGTCAGGAAATGAAATTGCATCAGTGTTAGTATAGGTTTTTCCCTCGAAATGCTAAATTTTTTCCCATTTTTCCCTTTTGGACCTAGTCAAAATTCCCACAAATTTCCCACTTGAATAATTTAAAAAAATAGGTTCATTTTCAATACTTTTTTTAACAAGAAATAAAAAAGGGCAAAAACATATTCTTTATTAAGGAATTTAATTGGAAGAATAAAATAAACATTCATTTCATTACTAGATGCTTAGTACCTAACCTATGCTTCTCAATTTCACTTTCTCACATTGAAATGTAGAATTGAATGCCTTTGAACCGTCTCATGACACCTACCCTCTTTTATTCTCGGACATCTAAAACAACACATTTTGTACTCTAGCGACAACTAATTAAAATTCAATTTCAAGAACACGCACCATACTTAAGCAATGAAAATACCGGTGGAAGTTAGAAGGAGAAATTCAAAATGTGTATGAAAGAAAAAACAAAAATGTGATACTCTTATGTCGTTTTCGATTTGGCTTTTCAAATTTTGATCTGAGATCTCAGATTTTTGCTGCTAAATTGAACAATAAATTCAAGCCTCTTACGCGTACCGAAGTCTTATTTTTTTCCTTTTTCCCACGAGACGGTTTCTTACGATCGAAATTCCCACGAAAAGGTAAAATTCCCACGAGATACTAACACTTATTGCATTTAGATTTTTTTTTTTTTTTTTAACTTTACTTTTTTTTTATTGTCGTTCTCTCGGGTTTTCTTCGTCTATTCCTCTCTTTTTACCCGACTGTCCAGTTATGTATTTCGCGCGTATCCTATAAACGTTCCTATGTGACGCCCTGTAGCCCAAACGGCTTGACCGATTTTGAAGAGTAAGGTATCATTAAATTGGTATTCCTTCCTGGAGTGTGGGCTAAACATATAAATATAAAAATATAAACAAAACTATTGTTACACAAATGTAAATGAGATCTCTTTCTCAATCAGTCGGGTTTTTGTTTTTTTTTTTTAATAAATTACTATTTTTTTTTTGTCACCAAAGAACAACAACCGAAATCTCTCAGTCGGAATCAAAAAAAAAATAGTAATAATAATAATTCTTCTGAAATAGAGATAATGAAAAAAAAACGTGTGATATCTTCTTCCAATTGCGGCATTTTGTAAAGCAACTGAGAAAACAGAGGAGTAAATATCGTGGAGTTTTATAATCTATATTCCGAACAAACACTTTTAAGTCAGAAGAAAAGTTTCAGTAAGAATTAAGAAATGTGTCAAAACACCGCCTATACATAATACAGTCGCACTCAATCACCTACCTAAATGAAATTTATACGAATATAGGTCATATTTTCCAGGTTATAACTTTTCTACATTAATCAAAAAGCAAATGTGAAACCAAAATCGAAAATCACTCAAAGGGTTTCCGGTCAATATAACTTCCCATTGTTTTAACAAGAACATACCCGAAGTTGTTATATTGTGAGCCAGTTCGCAAAGAAAACAGTCGCCAATGACCGAACATTTCTGGACCCCATCCTCCCCAATTTGATTGAAGGTCCATTTCGTGAAATACCCAGAAGAACTGGCTCATATTTGAGGTACATTCGATAAGCTTTATAGGTTTTTCCCCAATAAACTCCTTTATCACTGAAATCGCTGATCACATAAAAAGGACTCTTAAAACTCACATCATATCACGTGGGTGTACAAAAGCCCAGCAGGCAATCTAAACAAGCAAATGTAAAATTTATTCAATAAGGAACCCCTTTATTTCGATCTAATCTGAGCGCTCATCCCCCAAAGTGTGGCAGACGAACCCTCAACTCAATGGCCAATTCGGGTCAAATCAGTCACATGGCAATTTTGTTTATGCTCTACTCAGTACTCACTTGTCATATAGAAGAATAATGTTATAACTGCGATCATGATGACAGCTCATGTGATGTTTATCGCTCTCGGTGGTGATTGTTAATTTTCCTGATTTTCTTGTCGTCCTAGATATCCGTGCAAACGAAAACACAAACAATTGCGTTAGTTCCCGTATTTATTTTGGTGTCGTCCTGATTGTGTTCAAACTGGTTACTCCCAATTGGCATGCCATGCGATATCCAATTTATCCGACAATTAAAACTATTATGTCGTGATTCCCTGCCATAAAACACTGACTAATTACACTTTAGTAATAACTGCGCTAGACAGAGACAGTACACGCTCTTTGCACTTCTTCCTTCTTCTTATATATAGGTATATATATATATTTTTTTTTAAGGTATTCCCGCACAATAAACAAGCGATTTTATTCTACAAGGCCCACTGTAGGGCAAATATTTATCTTCACTAACACTATTTCGTATCTGAGGAGGTTTTTTTTTTTCTCCTACCGTAAGTTGTAAACAATTACACGAGATACATGCAAACGCTATGTACGATGTTTGCTCACTTAATTAGAAAGCATATTGCATTATTCATTTCATAACTCGTATTTTTTGCAGAGAAATTTCTAAAGGATGTCAGTGAAAAGCAGCTGAAACTTAGGGGCGAGAGTCGACCGCAACGGTGAAGATGAAGGGTTACAAGGTTACAAGGATATACGTAGTGTGACGCAAGGTGGGTTTTTTCTTCTTTTTTTTAATTATTCACACTCCCAATTAATTAAGCGAACGAGAGGGAATATGACGAAAAAAAAAACCCTGTTGCGGAAAAAGTATAAAATCTACACTGCATATTTTTTTTTGCAAGCAGCTTGACATATCCTGTGGCATTATGCTGACATCGTCATAATAATCATCATCGTCATTCTCTGAAGCATCCGCGTCCTTGTCACAGTCATCGGTTAAAGTGAAAATGACGCGACGCTTGTGTTATTATCACGTTGTCAGTGAACACTTTTAATCCTTCTTTTTTTTAGTGTCTTTCTCTGCTTCACTGATCACTGGTGGTGTACCTTCTTCAGTATCTAATGGATGCTGCTTCGGGAACACTAATTAAATAGAGCGCACAGCATTTATGCCTTTCCCGCTGCTGCTGCTGGAGCGTTGCTATGAATTTACTTGGTACTTGCAACTCTTATGGAGCGTATTGATTTTTCGAACCGGCATGGGACCGTAAATCGGTTAACAAGTACTTTAACACCCCGGAGGCTGTTTTCATCCACTTGCGAGATCGGATATTTATTCCATCTTGGGCTGGTGGTGCTGCACCCGGAACTCACACACACACACACACACACACACACACACACAGGAAACGAACGCCACTGACAGATTCGAAAACGATATTCAACCACGTTGCCCACGGATGAGCGTATTTTGAACGAGTACTCGTACCCGAAGGTATACACAAAAACCACTGACGACGAACAAACTTCAAGGGAACATGCAACAGACCAAAGTGCGTTAACGCAGCGCTAATCACTGTACTTGTAGTCTCGCGTCATCGATGAGAAAACGTCGCAAAGATACTGAATCCAGAACTTGGCGTTGAGTAACTTTGGGTGGCGCAGGTTGTGTGGAACCTAAATTGTCTACTGAATTCGCTGTGTGGAGAGATGTGCTCCGGCTCCGGCTCCGGCTCCCCAAAATAGAACATCTAAGCTGGTCGGTGTTCAATGCCTGTTCTGTTGTACCTTGTACAGCTGGGCTGGCGCTTTGAATTCGCCCCAAAATAGCTCCTGAGTAGGTCAGTTTCAGTTTCAGTTCAGATGTTTGTGGAACGTAAGAGAGGGCATGCGCCCAACTAAACGACTGAATTTAAATGTTTGATTCCTCTATCTACTGACCATTCACTACCCAACTGCTGACTGAATTGAGCACAGGCGAGGGCTAGCGAAACATTTTTTAGCGTCGCAGTTTCCTCCCATCGTGTACAGATAGGGTATACCCGTACACCGTATACCCCACATCGTTTAATGCTTCACTTTCACTGCAATGGGAAATTGAATCCGATTTAGGGGTTTTAAACCGCCTCCAGCCGCTTTAATATGTGGCTTTCTTGTTTTCCGTCATCTATAACTTTTTTTTTCGTTTTTCTAAGGACGACTTTATTCATTTCGCCATGGCAAGGCAAGTCAAGCCATCGAAATTTCCTTTCAATGATTTGCTAGGGTGAATGAAGGAACCCGCTGTGCTATTGCTGCCACGAGCAGACAAGTTATGCTCCATAGAAAAATGTAGCACAAATAATATTGCAGCACACACAAACAAAAAAAGGACGAAGAAAACATATACAAAAACTTCTATTAGGTACTATTGCTTTTGCTTCCTTTGGCGTTGGTTCGCTCCAGAAGGAAAGCAGCGAGATGTGACGAAGCCGTTTGTAGAACGACAGGAATTTGCGGATTTGTTTGCTCACATTCAAGGCGGATATTTATTGGGAGCAACGACAAAAGGATAGAAAGGAACTTGACTGCAAAAGGAGTAAAAAAAAAATTGAACTTAAAATGATTAAGGCTTCACCGGAAGAGGGTGGCAATTGCTTATAGTGAGCAATAAGAGGTTCTCATTGCATTGAAGTGGGATAATTGTTTCAAGGTGCCATAAGCTGGGGGTAGAGTAATTAATTTGTGACTTACTAGGGGATTACACTACAAATGTGCCGTCATATGGAGTTACTTGCAACTGTTATATATATTTACATCTTAATGTACCATAATATTTTATAATAATGAATTGGTTTGAATTGAATTGAAAAAGTGTAGGATTTTGTGTAATGGGGAGATTGTTCAATCATAAATCGATCCTCCAAAACTGTATTTGCAGTGAAAATTATTTGTTTTTCCAAAGATATTGGGCTATTTTTGTTTACAAAAGAAGTCTTTCAAAATAACTAATGCCAGTTTCTGGATTTTTTCCGGATTTAAGCACCAACTTCATCTGTAAATTTTATAAGATGGTTTCAAACTGCAACATGCGTTGACATTTTGCGTTGCATTTATTTACCGCACACTTTTGCATTAGGAAAACCAAACTAGGTACAAGGTGGGCCAAAAGAAGTCAACCGATGTTGTTTGGTTCTCTTATGTTTCATAGATTTGTTTTTTTCTAGGGTATCGGGCTTGTTCACGTAAACACGGGACTTCAAAAAAACCCTCAAAAAAAGTCTGGAACGGTTAAATCCGGCGATCTTGCGGGCCAGTCCAAACTCCAAATCGCCAAAACGAGAGATGAGGCGACCCGGGAACGCCGCCTTCAGAATATCGGTTGTGGCTCGCGCAGTATGTGCCGTTGCTCCGTCCTGTTGGAACCGCATGTCCTCCTCCTCCAGTCCTAATTCGTCAAATTGCGGCACAAAAAAACTCGGTTGACATGACCCTATAGCGCGCACCGTCCACTGTTGTCGTTTGACCAGCGGCTTTCTCGAAAAAAAAAAAAAAATGTCCCGATGACTCCTCCAGCATGAACAGCGCACCATGCAATAACTTTGAGCGGGTGTAATGGTTCCTCGAGCATTACTCGTGGATTTTCGGTGCCCCAGAAGCGATAGTTTTGCTTGTTCACCTACCCGCTGAAAATTCGAAATAATTCCGCGTTCTTGGGGAGTGTACCGCTCCATGGCTTGTTCACTTCTATTCTACATCTGCCTAGTCCACAAATGTCAAAACAGATTTGACATTGGCGGCCATTTGCAAATAAGAGCATCTTCCAATGTACTTACATTTCACATTGCTTGATTCGTTCGTTCGTCTTCCTGCCATTGGAAGTTCATTTTGTTGTCGTCTGCGCTGCCTGACCCCGTTCCACACTTATTTTGCAGCTGTTCAAATCGTGCTAAGTCCCCTTTATAATATACTAGAAGATCCAGCCACGCGTTGCTGTGGCTAAGGTCGTTTGAATTTTTTATTTTTTTTTTATTGGGAGGTGCCACAACCCGTTTTCCTATCCCGCTTATATTTTGCAAAGTGTCACCTATAGGGTCCTAAACTATTCTATCTTTCAAACTGGAAACAACTACATAGGTACATCCACAAAATTCTATTGAAATCGGTTGAGTGGTTTCGGAAGTCGCCAACAGCTCCAACTATCGGGTCCAAAAGCAGTCTATCTTTCAAACGGGAACCAACTATATGCATCCATAAAATGTTATTGTTATCGGTTAAGTCGTTTCGGAGATCGAAAACAGTGCCATCTATCGGGTCCAAAAGTATATTATCTTTTAAAAGTCTGCCTGAAATACATCAATACGAAACAAAAAAATGATGAAAATCGATGCAGCGGTTTTCGAGTTACAACGTCGTCGAGTTTCACCCCGAAGGAATTATATAAACCTACTCGTATTGTTATGACTCTTTGTTAAATAATAATCAAATAATAATTCACAATAAAACAAAAAAAAAAATGCGACTTCAAATTTAGTGATAAACTATCCTATCTCCCAAGTTAGATCAAGTTCAGTACCTAGTTCAGGTTTCCATCGCGGAGCTATCTGTGACATATGATTTTAATTGTAGTTATAGTTCACTCTTTTGGCTATAATGGCTTACACATAAGATATAGATACATACTTCGCCAGGCTTTTTTGTGGGACTATTTAAGATAAACATTTCCATCATACATTACATATGTGTAACTCTAGCGGTTTTGGCAGCGCACGCCAGAATAACTCGCAGATGGTAGATTTTTTCCTGCTTACTTGATATTTTGGACAATTTACACAACATCTTTATAAATTGTAGCCTATGTGTTATTCTGATGTATAAGCTATATTATTGTAGAGTTTTGTTAAAATCCATTCAGTTGTTTTTACGTGAAAGAGTAACAAACCCCAATCTTTACGAACATTCGCGCTTATAATACATATAAGTAGGATAATTTAAAACAATTGCTTTTCTTAGTATTTATTTTTTAAAATTAGGTTCAATTACTAAATCACATAGAGCCATCCGTAAGCCATTCACCATGTTACAATGATTTATTGCAATGTATACATTTCAAACCCCGACCCAATTATTGTGTAACAATTGAAACTAAACTTATTGTGTATGGAAAGCCATAATAATGACATCGTTATTTATGCACGAAAAGCAAATTATTGAAATAAAAGAAATACATTCCGTGGAACGCAGTTTCAGTAATCGGACCAGCTATTAACAAACATACCCCTTCCTTCCTAACTGCGTGTCACAATAACTCTTTCTATTCACCCGTAATCGCAATCCCATAATTCTCGCTCTCGATTTCAATACTATATAACTCACACTCGCTGAGCAGCAACACCCCACTGTGGTGGCGCACCACAGTCCACAATATTGATGATTGTGTATACGCCTGAGGGTCAGGGCATGACTTAATACCCGAGAATACAAATATCCCTAAATTGAATTAAAATGGAAAACAAATAATATTTGCTTTGTAGAGCAAATGGTGGTTTCGTCCCTCCTTCGTTCGCAGTTCGTTAATCATTTTACTCCTTTTTCCCCATCATGCCATTTACATTCGTTTCAAATTCTCCTCATCGTCATAAATCATTCCAAAGTGTGTCCTCGCACCGTGTCGCGAATAGCTCAGTTTCAGTTGTTCAGTTCACAGGCTTACGAATGTCCTTTCACTCAAATATCACTCACTGCGCACACGGTGCCAAGAAAAAATATCAACTAAGCAAATTGAAGTGAGAATTTTGCTGGCTAATAACCTCAAGGACTAACAAATTCCAAACGTCCGTTATTCTATTTTGCGTACCGCTACCGCATGACATGAATTTATATGAATTTTGAGGTTAAAATTAAATTTATACTTAAAATTAATTTTCCCTCTGGATGGACATGGGATGTGGACTGCGGAGGTAGGTCCAACGATATTGTGCGATGTGTGCGGCACCCAAACAGCGTACTCCCATCTATTTAAGGATTCCGAAAAGTCTTGCGAAGCATTGGCGTCGTGGTGGAAATAAGGTCATTCCAACTGTCACGTCAATTATTTATTACACTCGAGTAATTTTGAGTTTTTCCTTTTTTTTTTTTTCATTTTCCGTTTGCAACGAAGTTCAGTGGTACTTAATGGTTTTATGGAATTTGCATAATCATTTAAAAGTAGAAGTCAAGGCGGGTTTGCGGGTAAGTATAGGTACAGCACAAACCCCTTTCGGTATAGCATTGGACTGGAAGTGGAGAAAGTTTCGAATCGAAATGTATAGCTCTTCAGAAATATCAAATGTGTATACGTATTTAAATCAATGTGCAAGCACTATTCTTCGAAACAAGGACATGGATGAAAAATGGATTCCATTCTACGTAGTATATAAACCTACGTTCCTACGTGTGCTAATCCAATTATTTCATCGTAATAGATAATAACAAATTTAATTTTAGTCTCGACTTTGAATTTACGGAAGCTCACAATTACAAAATAAAATTATGGAAAATATAGCCACTGAAGCTAAGACTGTTTATTATTTGTAAATATTATATATAACTAGCTGACCCGGCAAACTTCGTTCCGCCCAAATTTGTTAATGTAAAGAAAATAATAATTCCGATCATGCGCAATGCACTTCCTTATTTATGCAATTCGGCTAATTAAAATTCTTTATTCAAAAGTTATATTAAATGCAATATAAATAAATTATGAATAGCAATGTTGATTGGTTTCAATCAAACCGCAATGATTTTGACATTTCGGCCAACCTTCCGCTTTTTCACTAAATTTACAATGTGAGAAACATGGGAAATCAAGATTGATGCCACAAATGCACAAACATCCACCGATTATCCTTGCAATAAATTATTAGATATAGTGAAAGCGAGACGCACGGGAAATTGAAGTCGCACGAATGGTAAATCGTTCTAAATAAGCGAAATCTGCGGAATAAGAGTGTTTTCCTTTGAAATTTCCCCTCAAAATTATCACTTGCATGATATTTGATGTAAGATCCTTAACCATAAATCAAATGCGATCCTTTACAAAGTTTCGATACATTCATGTTGCGCAACAGCATTTTAACTGAGCTGACTTTCAAGTCCAAATTATGAAGAGGTAAGCCCGGAACATCCAAAGAATTAAAAAAATCAACTAATCCCCATAAAGTTTTTTTCACATCAAAAGGTAGCATTATGCCCTTCCTTCCAACCAAAAATCATAAAAATCGAACGATCCGTCCCCGAGTTATTAGTGCACATTCGGACGTCAGTCTCTTTTATATGTAACTGTATCCACCCGGCTTTGCCCGTACCTTTCGTACTAAGTCTTGCTCACATTTCGCAAATTACTTTATTTGAACAATGTCCATTAATAATTTTAATTATACAACTTTAGAAATAGAGTTTGATTTTATTTTTGAATGGGACGTGCAAAAATCCGTTTTCTTATCCCGCTTGTGTTTTTCAAAGTACCACCTATAGGGTCAAAAACTATCCGAAATTTAAAACTGGAAGCAACCATATCCATCTACAAAATTTCAATCAACTTGGTAGAGCTGTTTCGGAGATCGGCAGCAGCGCCACCTATCAGGTCCAAAAGTATCCTATCCTTCAAGCGGAAACGAAGAACATAAATCTACAAAATTTCTTTGAACTCGGGTGAGTGATTTTGGAGATCGTGAAACAACGCCATATAGTGGGTCAAAAATCCTATCTTTTAAGTTTGCGTTAACCTAAAATACAACAATACGAACATAACAAAAGAAGAATCATAAAAATTGACCCAGTGGCTATCGAGTTATATCATCATCATCGAGTTTCGTCCCGAAAGAATTATATGTATAAACTAGCTGACCCGGCGAACTTTGTTTCGCCCATATTCGTTAATGTAATGAAAATAATAATACTCAGCATGCACTATGCACATGTCCTTTACGATTACGATACACGATGTATAAAGCGGAAGTTCATACATTTGACTTTAGGAGAAACATGGGAATTCAATATTTACTCCACAAAATTCCAGCGATAGTCCTTGAGACTTATTAATTGTCATAGCGAAACGGGAAATTGCTACGCTTTAATACGAATAGCAAATCTTGAATAAGCCGAATTCGCGGAATTAGAATGATTTCCTTTGAATTTTTCACTCGAAATCGTCGCTTTTTCCATGACATTTGATTTGAGATTCTTCAAAAAATTTCGGTGGATTGAGGTTGCGCAACAAAATTATAATCGAGCCGACTTTCAATTTCAAATTGTGTAGCGGTAAGCCTGTCATATCAAAATAATTCAAAAATAAAGATTTTAAATAATTTTTGTTGTATTGGAAGTGACACTTCCCGCATTTCTATTCAATCTTCTTTTTTTTTAAATGCGGTTCTTCATGCGAAATTCCATCCCCAATCCCATCCCGTAAACTTTTATTTTCACGACAAAAAAAATAGCATAAATGTCCTTCCTTGGGTCAATACGAATCCACGAAGCACGATCCATTCCCGAGTTATGAGTGCACATACGGACTACAGTCTTTTTTACATATAGCCGTACCCACCATACCAAAATAGTGTCCTATCTTTCAAACTGTAACCAACCATACACAGCCCCAAAATTTCATTGAAATCGGTTAAGTGGTTTATGAGACTGAACACAGCGCCACCTATCGTGTCCAAAATAGTCCTATCTATCACTATTTTGGACACGATAGGTGGCGAAAAAAATAGTCCTATCTATCAAACTGTACCCGTAGTCGCAGTAGCTTAGTGGTTAGTGTGTTGGAATGCTATGCGGGGGTCCCAGGTTCGAATCCCGCAAGAACCCAATTCCGACTTAGGGTTTTTTTCCGCTGCGCTACCTCTCGCGAACGTCTGACAAACATCCGAGAGTATAAATGTCTTGAAAGGGCTTCTCAATTAGCCGTTTGGAGTCAGCATAAAATTGTAGATCCCTTCCATTCGTTCCAAAAAAAAACAAAACGAATGGTTGTGAGAAGCTAGGCCTAGGGTCTCTCCGGACCTGTTGCGCCAACTATTTATTTATTTATCAAACTGTACCCAACCATACACAGCCACAAAATTTATTCAAATCGGTTAGGCTTATTATATCGACAACAGAGTCACCTATGGGGTCCAAAATATCTATCTATCTTTCAAACTGTAACCAACCAAACACAGCCACAAAATTTAATTGAAAACGGTTGAGTGGTTTAGGAAAAAAACAAAAAATTACTCAAATTCATGTTTTTTTTTTTTTTCACGCACGGATAAGTTTTCCGATTCCAGCGTAGGAAACGTACAACTAAAATTTTTCAAAATGTTGAGAAAACTGAAAAAAAAAAAAACCGACTGGAAATTCGAAAAAAGTAATTTGACAAAACAAAAAGTATTTCTCATAAGACAAAAAAAAAAAAAATATTTTACCAATTGCAACCAAACTTCACAAAATTCATATAATTAGACCAATACCAAAGATGTGAGAAAGTTTTGTTAAAATCGGTAAATGCGTGATTCGGCGACAAACGAACACATAATATTTGATATTAAATTCTTCACAATCAAACGCGTACCGTTACAAAATTTTGGTTCGTTTAGGTTGCAAAACAAAGTGGGATAGTTGGTGGCTTCGTTTTCATCCATCACGGAGTCGACTGATTTGTATGAATGCAACTCACCAGCGATTTGGTTTTGAATGGTGAAATGCAAGTGATCGACGTTCTTGTTTTTCGCAGCCAAAATTACTCTTACACTCAGCCAATCATGGTCAATATAATTCTGAGCGATATTCGGGAAAACATTCATGATTTGTTCTTTCGGTGTCGTTGTAAAGTTGCAAAAATGTTGTTGAAACTAAATCAACACACCATTGCCCATCGCCTGGAGAACTCTGCAGCTGACTGGCCATTTTGTAAAGAAACTCGCATGTTTGTTGTCAAATGCCATTTCTTGACGGTTCGCCATAAAACAGACGCCTTCAGGCAAGCATTCAATTTATCTGCCGGAGTTGATCTCGAAATGACAGGCAGCGTTTGACGAAAATCGCCTGATAGCAAGATCATTGCTCCACCGAAAGGTCGCTTATCATTACGTAAACGATTCCGGCCTCCAATGCGCGTTTGTAAGCCATTGTGCATTCGTCCCATATGATAATCTTATATTGCTGCCGTAGGTACTTTCGCCATCGCAGTGTTCTTTGAAATATTGCATGTAGGTTCTTCATCCACTTGCAGATTCAATGGCAATTTCAATGCAGTTCGACTGTTCGCTGTTTGACCGCCTTCTAACAAAGTAGCCACTACCCCAGAAGAGGCTTGGGCCAAAGCGATCTCAGATCTCGAACGAATTGTAGCCAAAATAAGTAAAATCAGGAATGCATTTCCAGTTCCACCGGGCGCATCAAGGAAGAAAATTCCGCCATTTTCGTTATCGACTGCTTGCATCAATTCATCGTACACTTTCTTTTGTTCTTGTCAACATTGGCACATTTGTTCGACAGCTTGACTCAATGCGATTCGATCGAAGTCCATTTCTCGCTCCAATTCTCGATTAAATGCGTCTTGCATTGAACGATTTGGCTGTGGCATCCCCAATTTGCACAACAAATTGCCACTCATGAGCAGACACATATCCTCGATCAAAATCAAAGCTTTGTTGCGCATTTCATCTGAAATCTCCAGTTCATTGTCCGATGTCACAGTGCGAATTCGATGCAGAATAATGTCATCCATATCATCTTTATATCTACTTCAAAGTATCTACTTCATTTCAAAAAGTTACTTAATGTAACATAGTAAACATAATTTATTAGAACAAACTTTTTAGGTAGGTACCTATATTTCAAAAACAAACAAAAATTTCAATATTATTGACAACAACAATTTGCTTGGAAAATAATTAAAATACTTGACAACAACAATTTGCTTAAACAAAAATTTCAAAATTATTGACAACAACAGTTTGCTTGGAAAATAATTAAAATACTTGACAACAACAATTTGCTTTTCAATTTAAAATATATTTTTTTTTTATTTGAAGTGTCACTACTCGATTTCTATCAAATTTCTTTTTTTTCAAAGTGTATTTCCCAATACAAACTTTCATAACCTCTTTCATCCCCTCCAAGTTTTGTTTTCGCGACAAAAAGCAAATAAAAACCTGATATACAGCAATACGAACAAAACAAAAAAAGAATTATGAAAATCGTCCCAGGGGTTATCGAGTTACGTGGCCATCGAGTTACACCCCGAAAGAATTATATATATAGAAGATAGAAGATTAAGATGATTATTATTAAAGAAAATGTAACTAAACTGATAAACGACATATACGCCTACAACGCCACATGTTTCAGTTTTTGTTAGAAATAATAAATTAATTATTTTATATGTATTTTATCAATATAATAACTCCGATCGAAGCGTCTGTTTTAAACGATATTCATTTTTTTACATCCTCCTTGACGATATTTGCAGCACGCATTCTGTCAGTGTTATGCCAAGCGCCATAAGGTTACATCAAAAAAGTTTGAATTGTAAAAGCGCTATGGTTACATTAGATATAATTTAATATGGTGGTGAAGTATTCTTAAATTTTCTAATTTTCCGCGCAATTTTCTTAATTTTTTCTTTCATAAGATTTTTCTCCTGGCAATAACAAACACAACAAAAAAATAATTAGTGAAATCGGTCCAGCCGTTCACGCGTGATGCCGTGACCAAGGGAAATATGGATTCGTTTTTAGGCCACTTCCTCAAGATGATAGCGGAAGGAATTGAGGGCGAAAAATCGGGAATAGGTAGGAAGGTGGAAAGGTGGGAGACAAACACTTCCTTTTCTTTTTGTGCGTTACCTGAACGCAACAACAGCTTGACTCAATGCGATTCGGTCGAAGTCCATTTCTCGCTGCAGTTCCAGCTGTGGCATCCCCAATTTGCACAACAAATTGCCACTTTGTTGCGCTTTCCATCTGACATCTCCAGTTCATTATCCGATGTCGCAGTGCGAATTCGATGCAAAATATCGTTGGCCATAATATCATCTTTACATAATCAAAGTATCTACTTCATTTCAAAAAGTTACTTAATGTAACGTAGTAAACATAATTTATTAGAACAAACTTTTTAGGTACATATAAATTAAAAAAAAAAAAAAAATCAAAATTGTTGACAACAACAATTTGCTTGGAAAACAATTAAAATAATTGACAACAACAATTGCTTTTAAAATTCAAAATATTTTTTTTTTGTATTTGAAGTGTCACTACTTTATGTTATCCAGTTTCTTTTTTTTTTTCAAAGTGTATTTCCCCATGAAAAAAATAAAAAATTTAGTGGTGGACCACCCTTAATATTTAGGGATATGAAAAATAGATGTTGTCCGATTCTCAACCCTAGCCCATATGCACACTAAGTTTCACGAAAATCGGTGGAGCCGTTTCGGAGGAGTTCAATTACACACCCCGTGACACGATAATTTTATATATTAGACTAGCTGACCCGGCGAACTTTGTTTCGCCCATATTCGTTAATGTAATGAAAATAATAATACTCAGCATGCACTATGCACATGTCCTTTACGATTACGATACACGATGTATAAAGCGGAAGTTCATACATTTGACTTTAGGAGAAACATGGGAATTCAATATTGATTCCACAAAATTCCAGCGATAGTCCTTGAGACTTATTAATTGTCATAGCGAAACGGGAAATTGCTACGCTTTAATACGAATAGCAAATCTTTCTGAATAAGCCGAATTCGCGGAATTAGAATGATTTCCTTTGAATTTTTCACTCGAAATCGTCACTTTTTCCATGACATTTGATTTGAGATTCTTCACAAAATTTCGGTGGATTGAGGTTGCGCAACAAAATTATAATTGAGCCGACTTTCAATTTCAAATTGTGTAGCGGTAAGCCTGTCATACCAAAATAATTCAAAAATAAAGATTTTAAATAATTTTTGTTGTATTGGAAGTGACACTTCCCGTATTTCTATTCAATCTTCTTTTTTTTTTTAATGCGGTTCTTCATGCAAAATTCCATCCCCAATCCCATCCCGTAAACTTTTATTTTCACTACAAAAAAAATAGCATAAATGTCCTTCCTTGGGTCAATACGAATCCACGAAGCACGATCCATTCCCGAGTTATGAGTGCACATACGGACGACAGTCTTTTTTACATATAGCCGTAAACACCGTACCAAAATAGTGTCCTATCTTTCAAACTGTAATCAACCATACACAGCCCCAAAATTTCATTGAAATCGGTTAAGTGGTTTATGAGATTGAACACAGCGCCACCTATCGTGTCCAAAATAGTGATAGATAGGACTATTTTGGACACTATAGGTGGCGAAAAAAATAGTCCTATCTATCAAACTGTACCCGTAGTCGCAGTAGCTTAGTGGTTAGTGTGTTGGACTGCTATGCGGTGGTCCCAGGTTCGAATCCCGCAAGAACCCAACTCCGACTTAGGGTTTTTTTCCGCTGCGCTACCTCTCGCGAACGTCTGACAAACATCCGAGAGTATAAATGTCTTGAAAGGGCTTCTCAATTAGCCGTTTGGAGTCGGCATAAAATTGTAGATCCCTTCCATTCGTTCCAAAAAAAAACAAAACGAATGGTTGTGAGAAGCTAGGCCTAGGGTCTCTCCGGACCTGTTGCGCCAACTATTTATTCATTTATCAAACTGTACCCAACCATACACAGCCACAAAATTTATTCAAATCGGTTAGGCTTATGATATCGACAACAGAGTCACCTATGGGGTCCAAAATATCTATCTATCTTTCAAACTGTAACCAACCAAACACAGCCACAAAATTTAATTGAAAACGGTTGAAATTCGAAAAAAGTAATTTGACAAAACAAAATGTATTTCTCATAAGACCAAAAAAAAAAAATATATATTTTACCAATTGCAACCAAACTTCACGAAAGTCATATAATTAGACCAATACAAAAGATGTGAGAAAGTTTGGTTAAAATCGGTTAATGCGTTAAGGCGTGATTCGGCGACATAGCGACAAACGACACATAATATTTGATATTAAATTCTTCACAATCAAACGCGTACCGTTAAAATTTTGGTTCGTTTAGGTTGCAAAATAAAGTGGGATAGTTGGTGGCTTCGTTTTCATCCATCACGGAGTCGACTGATTTGTATGAATGCAACTCACCAGCGATTTGGTTTTGAATGGTGAAATGCAAGTGATCGACGTTCTTGTTTTTCGCAGCCAAAATTACTCTTACACTCAGCCAATCATAGCCAATATAATTCTGAGCGATATTCGGGAAAACATTCATGATTTGTTCTTTCGGTGTCGTTGTAAAGTTGCAAAAATGTTGTTGAAACTAAATCAGGCCGGTGATTAAGTTTGCTGGAATCACACCATTGCCCATCGCCTGGAGAACTCTGCAGCTGACTGGCCATTTTGTAAAGAAACTTGCATGTTTGTTGTCAAATGCCATTTCTTGACGTATCGCCATAAAACAGACGCCTTCAGCAAGCATTCAATTCATCTGCCGGAGTTGATCTCGAAATGACAGGCAGCGTTTGACGAAAATCGCCTGATAGCAAGATCATTGCTCCACCGAAAGGTCGCTTATCATTACGTATACGATTCCGGCCTCCAATGCGCGTTTGTAAGCCATTGTGCATTCGTCCCATATGATAATCTTACATTGCTGCAGTACTTTCGCCATCACAGTATTCTTTGAAATGTCGCATGTAGGTTCTTCATCCATTGCAGATTCAATGGCAATTTCAATGCAGTTCGACTGTTCGCTGTTTGACCGCCTTCTAACAAAGTAGCCACTATCCCAGAAGAGGCTTGGGCCAAAGCGATCTCAGATCTCGAACGAATTGTAGCCAAAATCAGTAAAATCAGGAATGCATTTCCAGTTCCACCGGGCGCATCAAGGAAGAAAATTCCGCCATTTTCGTTATCGACTGCTTGCATCAATTCATCGTACACTTTCTTTTGTTCTTGATTCAACATTGGCACATTTGTTCGAACAGCTTGACTCAATGCGATTCGATCGAAGTCCATTTCTCGCTCCAATTCTCGATTAAATGCGTCTTGCATTGAACGATTTGGCTGTGGCATCCCCAATTTGCACAACAAATTGCCACTCATGATCAGACACATTTATCCTCGATCAAAATCAAAGCTTTGTTGCGCATTTCATCTGACATCTCCAGTTCATTGTCCGATGTCACAGTGCGAATTCGATGCAGAATAATGTCATCCATATCATCTTTATATCTACTTCAAAGTATCTACTTCATTTAAAAAAGTTACTTAATGTAACATAGTAAACATAATTTATTAGAACAAACTTTTTAGGTATGTAGGTTGTAGGTACCTATATTTCAAAAACAAACAAAAATTTCAAAATTATTGACAACAACAATTTGCTTGGAAAATAATTAAAATACTTGACAACAACAATTTGCTTTTAAAATTTAAAATATATTTTTTTTTATTTGAAGTGTCACTACTCGATTTCTATACAGTTTCTTTTTTTTCAAAGTGTATTTCCCCATACAAACTTTCATAACCTCTTTCATCCCCTCCAAGTTTTATTTTCGCGACAAAAAGTAAATAAAAACCTGATATACAGCAATACGAACAAAACAAAAAAAGAATTATGAAAATCGTCCCAGGGGTTATCGAGTTACGTGGCCATCGAGTTACACCCCGAAAGAATTATATATATAGAAGATAACATATAGACATCAGGCAGCAGCGCGAAACCGTGGCCTTAAAAATAATTGGTGCATATTTTTTTAGAAGACGTATAGGTATGAGATGTTCAGAGGTAAGTTTTCTGGTCTACAGTAGGTAAGTGAAGGTTTCATGCAATGAAAAACTAAATTTGACCTTAGAGATATTTCCACTGCCCGCTTGCGTCTGACCAACATACGAGTGTGTTACAATCCTAAGAAAACTTTTCAAATTAGTCGTTCGGGTACTGCATAAAATTGGAGGTGCGTCTTTAACTCTAAATTCGTACAAGCGAGTTTTAAAAAATAGTATTCTGAGAATATTACGTAACGCCCATTAAGAAATTTAAAATACCTACTCAAATATACCTAGCTCAGGTATATATTTAAGTGGGAGAATAAATAAAAAGGAACCTCAATACTATTTGCAAAATCCTATAAAAAAATATGTCCACAAACTCAATCAAGACACATATTGACATTTGGATTACTAATCGACGAATGCTTTTAACTGGCGTCAATTTTGTTCAAAGTATAGATAAACCTAGTAGTCACAGAGCTATGTAGAGCTTTTCAATTTTATTTTTACAGTAGTAGCTATTACACCAAGGGCCAATTGGATTGTTTGTTCAAAAAATATGATTACTATCTAGCTGTTTACATTTCAAAATGAATCCATATTGCGATCTCTAATCACTATCCGACTCTAACGAATGGTAATGGAAACTGAACAAATATTGTTCCGAATTATTGTGTTTTTATTTTATTCATCAGAAAATTGAATTTTATCACACAATTTGCAGCATTCAGCACGAGTTTGTGTCGATTTATGAAGCCGTAAAAAAATGGATTAGGTTTCGTTCATTGGTTGTTTTATTTTCGAATTAAATAAGTTTACGTATTAAATGTACGTTGTAGGTATTATCTGTTTTATAATCATAGTTGTGTAATAATTCTGAATTATTGATGCTTTTTCAATAATAGGTAATGTTCTGCTATGTGCTGTCTTTAAATATTAGAACTAGCCCGACTTTGTTTGAATGTTTTATCGTAAAATAAAAAAAATATACGCAGTCTCATTTTTATTTCAAGTGTTGAAAATATAGTGCTTTACACATTAGGAACAAATTAAAGACCTTGCAACAAAACCCTTCACCAAAACGGAACCTATATCCCAGAAGAACAAGGTATTTGGAAACAAAATGTATAATAATTTTCATGAGCTTACTATTAGTGCGAAAAGTAAAGACTTATTTTTTAGAAATCCATCCACAATAATATGGTTCAACCATATATGTTTTTACCTTTCTTTGCAAAATTAAACGGCATCAATAATGACACACGGTTCAAACTTAATTTTTCCACTGAGCTTACTAAAGGATTATAAATAGATAATAAAAAAAACAGAACCAATGTTAATTTATCTACATGTCCCACCAGAGTTGTATGGCCTTTACTTTACTATAAGCTGTGGATGCTACTGTTAGTGAGAGCGAGAGGTCAGAGCAACACTAAAAAATTAAGGTAGGTACCTATTTTCGTCTGACAACATCCGAGAGTATACTAGAGCGAAATACACTGGTTAATAGTATTTAAAATAATTATTTAAAAATCACTTACAGTATGTTTTAGGTTGTCAAAGTCAGCTGTGTGATTAGAGTCTAAGATGTATTATGAAAGTCCCGTTGATGGTTTTTTCCTTTCTGATGTCTGCTGAAGATCATCTGATCTCACAGATAGTGCTCTTTTTGTAGTACCTACCTTTTCCGCTGCGCTACCTCTCGCGAACGTCTGACAAACATCCGAGAGTATAACTGTCTTGAAAGAGCTTCTCAATTAGCCGTTTGGAGTCGGCATAAAATTGTAGATCCCTTCCATTCGTTCCAAAAATGAGAAACTCACACAAAACGAATGGTTGTGAGAAGCTAGGCCTAGGGTCTCTCCAGACCTGTTGCGCCAACTATTTATTTTTTATTTTACCTATGTATATCATTGTTGATGGTATTTCTTATTCGGATATCTTAATCAAAAACGAAAGCCATTTCCATCTTTGTGATCATATAATGAATGAATAATATATTAAAAAAAATCACGTACGTATGTTGTACCTAGCCATAGCCATATCCCGGATAATTGTTGAATGAGAGTGGCTGCTGATCAATGAAGTGAATATTGAGATTATCGCTTAGGGAGGAAAAAAATATCGTTTGTAGTTGTCATTTTATATGACAAAGGAATGCCAAAAAAAAAAAAGAGAATGTGCTTGTGACCACACACCAGAAGTCCGCCAACAGCGCCACCTATCGTGTCCTAAACTACCCTATCCTTAAAGCCATAACCAACCGTATACATCCAGAACGTTTCATTGAAATCAATTGAGTGGTTGCAGAGATTGGCAAGACCGTAATACACCCTATACGCACAAATTCACGTAGTTCTTGTATGCCTATAATCTAGAACCAGCAGATTGAACGTACCGTAAACAGAGCCACCAGATCCCTATGGATCTGTCGTCTAGTCTGCGGTAAAAACTGGGGTCTTAGGCCTCGGATGTTATACTGGCTCTATTCGCTCGTCGTAAGACCAGCGGTTGCCTATGCTGCTGTGGTCTGGTGAACGAAAACTAACGATATCACTACAGTCAAAAAGCTAGAACGAGTCCAACGTATGGCCGGAAACTATATAACGGGCTGTTTACGCTCCACACTGACTATGGCACTCAATGTCATCCTTGGTCTAACACCCCTTCAAACACATATTCAAATGGAAGCCAGACTTAGTATTCACCGCCTGTTCCATTCGAACAACTTTGACCCCTATACCTATCAGGGAGGTCATCTGTCCTTACTCGGCACCATTGAGCATTCAAGCTCATTCAGCATGCCTCTTGATGACATGCTACCGGAATATGCCTTCCATAAAAACTTTCTCCATAATCATCCCCCCTAGGGAAGAGTGGGAGAAATACAAACCTAATCCATCTCGCCCTGACATCATCTGGTACACAGACGGTTCTAAGATGGAATCAGGGACTGGCTCTGGAATCTACGGTGAGTCAAACCAGGTGAACTTGTCAGTCAGCCTTGGGAAAAACTTATACATATTCCAGGCTGAAGTCCTCGCAATCAACCATTGCGCTAGAATAAATCTATGTAAGTTCTAACACACGTGAAAAAAAAACATATTTATATTCTCAGATAGCCAAGCAGCTCTCAAAGCTCTTGACTCATCTATCATCAAATCCAAACTTGTCTTAGAAACATTCTCAAACATCTATGAACTTTCTAAGAAAAACCTAGTCGTCCTCCACTGGATTCCAGCCCAAAGAGGATTTCAGGGTAACGAATCGGCTGACTCACTGGCTATAGTCGGAGCAACCACTCCACTCATCGGACCTGAACCCTTCTGCGGAGTCAGCAAAAACCATTTCAGGAACTACATCAAGAACCAATCTCGTATAGAGTCTAACGAGATCTGTCAAAACACAGCTGGGCAGAATTGCACCAGAACATTTTTCGCCAAATTCTCCTCCAGAAAATCACTCTTCTTGATTAATCTGGACAAAAACAACCTGAGAATACTAACAGGAATAATCAGTGGCCACTTCACCGCATTGGCGTCTCACCGGATCCCATCTGTAGACTTTGTCTCGAGAGTGACGAATCCTCTCTTCAGATAATCACAGAATGTCCGGCCCTTTGTCGTCTCAGGAAAAACGTCCTTGGTGATGAAATCATTAATTTAGCATCTCTTGCTAATATACACCCAGAGAAGATCCTGGTCTTCCTGACGGTCTCTGGAGTGAAAATATGGCTCTAAGAACTTACCAGGGAAGGCGCAATAGGCTCCTCTAAGAAGCCGCAGTGCCAGAGCTCATTGAAAGCTCTCCCGCCTTACAATCTAATCTAATCTAATCTAATGCTTATAATCTAAGACTACAACTCATAAAGCAATACACATATATAAATCGTATGTACATAAAAAACGTCACCTTTGATGGACAATTTAGTGAACCGCGGTAGACGAATTCGTGCATCTTTTATTTTGTCACAGTTGTTAAAAAATACAAAAATAAGGTGATTTAAATACACACACAAAGAAGTAAAGCAAAACAAAGAATGCATTATGTAGATTAATAGGCTACACGACTTTGCCCTACTTTATAGTACCTATTTTGATTTTTTAATCCCTTCTAAATGAGAGCCTGGTGTGTTTGGCGAAATTCCTTGTCAAGCTTGAAGCTTGCATATCTAGTTTAGCTGAACTGCATCCTTAGATTACTCCTTACACAACAATTGAAGGAAGCAAATATTGCAGCAACCCGTCGTTGATGTGGTTGAAACTCTCAGACCTTCCCCAAGGACTTGCCTCTTGCTCAACGTACGAACAAAAAAAAGAAACGTGAAAACATATATAATTCACTTTGCGATCTGCAAATTCCTTTTCGAAAGTGGTACCCAAGCAAACGAGTACGAGTGCATACATCTGCCTGCAAGGCAAAAAATAAAACTTCAATCTCTATTTACTTTTAAATTCGTTTATTTTCCGCTCGACATTCTACTCTTCCAGATGAAAATATTGTCCTAGTACTCCTAAACAGGATGTCTATGTATACACCACACCCCCATGAAAGGGGCAACAATTGCGAAAACGAACACCAAAAAACCACCAAAGTCAGTGACACACGCCCAGACAATGGAGTGTGTGAATTTCCCCACAAACACACTCAATAAATAAATAAATAAATAATTTATCTTAAAACACACTAATTGCTTAAAGTATACACACACACGGCAGTGTGGATAATTATTTTCTGTGCATTCACAATCGAACGACTTCTACGCCCGCCGTTGGCCGAAACAAGGACTCGGCTGCCAATTTCAATTTCTCCGACACCAAGCGAGCGATTTTCGGTGTGCGCCTCCAGACAAACTCCCTGGTACGGTCGTGATTATCCTTGCTCTCTATCTCCACCTGAAATAAAATCCAAATAGACCATTCAAAGTATGCCCTATGCGTTAATATTGTCGCGGCTTGTGCTTGCTTACCTGTTTCGGCTGTTGAACCTTGATAGAGACAAGGGTAGCTTTGTCATTCACCACGCTGAACTTAATCCGGCCGATCATTTCGTTGGTGCGGGCAGTGGCTGTCTTCACGTTGCGCACATTGCCGCGCTTGAATGACTTCTCTACTTTGAGTGTCAGCGGGCCCAGCGTGAATTTGCTTTTAATTGTCGAATTTCTACCTTCCGGATCGCTGACCACTTTTGCATTGCCCACACGACGCAAGGATGCCAAACCGGAGAGGGTACCCTCGGCGCGGCGTAGTTTTGCCACAACCGGTCCCGATGACACCGAATTTGAGGGGGCGGTTTGTTTGAGCTTTTGCTTTGTCGCTTGTCTGTTGGCGTTGCTGTTCGTGTTGGCTGAAGTGCTGCGGAGAGGTTGAGTTTTTTTCCGATTTTTCGTTGCACTCAACGATGGTACGGTACGCTTTTCAGCCGATTCAGTGACGGTAGTTTCTGGTTTTGGTTGCGGCTGCTGTCGTTTTATCTCTTCAGCGGAAGATGCTGGTGTGGGATTTTGTTCGATGGCTGCTGTTGATTTGACATCTGGTACGGTGTTGTCGGTTGTGTCAGTGGAGCGAGCTTTTGAACCTGCAGCGACTTTTTTTGTTTTGCTAAACGAATCAAAGGAGAAAGCGATCAATACGGTTTAAAAGGGATATAGAAGCGATTTTGGAAGGGGTTGGATGGGATTTTAATCAAGTTAAGTTGGCTCCCTTGAAATAGGGGTTGGAATTCGTTTCAAATTATTGCCAAATGCAATCGGGTGAGAGCGTTTGTGTTGACGGTCTTTGTAGATTGAAGTGGAAAATATATTCAACTCGGTAGAAATGGACTACCCTGACATCCGGGCGCCATTTTTTTGTGTACTAATTCGCCTTTGGAATTCTCTACCGCGCTTTTTAAGAGAAGTGGACGACCATGCGAGATTTAAGAACAAACTTAGAATTTTTTACTCTCAGTAATTTTAATATAGGTAAGTATGCTTATGCATTTTTACGTTTTTTCAATTTTTCACCCTTTCCTTTTTTTCCCTGTGTCTGTGTTTTAATTGTGTCTTTGCCACTGGTCGAAAGCGATATCTACCTTATTTTCCTATCTGGCCATAAGATTATCAAACTGAGTGAGTTTCCTTCCGCAGCTTAATGAGACACTCACTTTTATATATGAAAATATCAACAACAACAACAAAAATAATACCTCGAATAGCAGAACCTAATTCCGTTTATTTTTGTTTTCGACCCAAGTAAAGAAATCAGTATTCCGTAGATATATTCCATAAAAAAAAACCGACTTCCCTTCCCTTACCAAGGGGAAACATGGTTCTTGCTGGACACGTCACAAGAGAAAAATGGATTACGGAATTTGTCTTTCATGTATTTCTAAGCCGATGGACCTGAGATCAAGGACGGAGTGTCGGTCTTTTCCGATGGATGTTAAATGTAAGCCAATCCTTCTGTGTTCCAAATCAGTATGTTGCGTCTACGTAAGGAGGTAATGGAGATTAATATCAAGGAAGGCTATGGTCCCTTTTTGAAATTCTTGCCTTTTTCTTGACAAATGCCAACGAATGTCCATTGTTTTGTTACTATAGGAAGGACAGGTAGGTCAGATTGTTAAGATAATTCAGATTCTAAAAAGCTTCTGTGATAATGGAACTTTACAAATACTACAAGCCCTCATTGCTACGGCTCTTTTTAAAAAAAAAATGGCACACATTCCTATTCCAAAGTAGGTAACCAATTGTGACGTTATTTGGTGCAGTGATATCCCGTTTATGCTCTAAAAATCCTTCGGAACTTTCTTTTATGATATAGATTTGGTCATATAATAGCAAGCAGTGCGGCATTTACCACATTTTTAGTAAATAAGGTATTTTGGGCATGATATTGGTGCCGCAATATTAGATGTGTTATAATTCTTGTACTGGACGAAACTCGTCGAGATAACTTCTCGGGACATCACCTGTAATCGGTGGCTCCTTGACTTCTCAAATGGTGCTGACTTCGGCCTGAAAGGCTCTATAATAGATCGGAAGAGGCTGATGTCCAGGTGCCATATGCTGTAAGGCGAAACGATTAAACGTTTTTGTTACACAAACAAAACGTTTTGCCTTACGGAAACTTACCGCAGGTTTTCAGAGACTTTTCGCTTTGGTTTCAAACCCATCTTCGAATATGAACAAATAATTTTGTACATTCCCATCTATTTGGTGTCGTGCGTGTTTGAATCCTACGTCGTTAAACACGGCTTATATAGACTTAGGAGTCGGCGCAGTGGCTTAGTGTTTCGAATCTCCCAAAAACGAAAATTCCAACTTAGAGCTTTTTTTTTCAACTGCGCCACGTCTGACAAACATCCGAGAGTAGAAGTGTCTTGAAAGAGCCTCTCAATTAGCCCTTTGGAATCGGCGTAAAATTGTGTCCATTAGTTCCAAAAATGAAAAAACCTCACACAAAACGAATGTTTGTGAGAAGCTAGGTCTATAGGGTCCCTACTATTGCGCCAACTATTTATTTTATTTCATATAGACATAAGGTCTTACCAATACACATTCTTAGTTTCGACTCTAAATTTTAGTAGTTCACAGTGGTTACATTTTCCATATAAATTTCGCAATTTTCAGCTTCCGTAAATTGAAAGTCGGGGTAAAAATTTGTTATTAGTACGTCACATAGACTGTAAGCTTGAGAAGATGAAGTTTCTTCAGAAGTCTACCATAGCTAGAGCGGTGTCATCCTATTTCTATGGTTGAGTCTATTAGCCACATGTTTTTTTCGAACAATGGCCACTGAATGAAGAGGCAGTGGCGTAGCAAGGGAAGGGGGCAAGGGTCTGAACACAGATCGGCTTTTGGGTAGTCATTTTTGAGAAATAATTTAAAAATTGATTTATTCGATTTTTTTGAGGAAATCTAAGTACGTCTTATCTAATCTAATCTAAGTACGTCTTATTTGAAATACGGATATTATCTTTAGTATGCATTTTGATCAAAATCCTTAGACCGGTTTTTGTAATTACGGATTACGCCGACCAAACCGTACCAAATTTTGCAATGTTTAGTTTAAAAAATATGCTTTTGCCTAACTATATAGCTGAAAACTGAAAACTGACTGAAAGTTATTTTTCGGGATATTAGCATTACTTGGTTTTTAGAGTTTTATCGAAATCAAAATTAGGGTTCTCGAGATATAAGCAGTTTTCAAAATTCGCGTTTTCGGTGATTCATTTTGGTCAAAATTTTTATCGCCGTTTCCCTAGAAATCTAAAGAAAACCAAATTTTAAAAAAACCTATTGTACGATAATATAGAAAAAAAAACTTAGCCTGCCATTCAGTTAGAAATGACAATATTACCTTAGAAATGAATTTTTGTTTTCGAGATATTTCGAAATTTCAAAAGTACCGTTATTCGATTCCAGAAATTTTACCAAGTTAACAAAGGTGGCTCCAACCCACGCTACGCCACTGTGAAGAGGAGCATGATCTATTCTTCCGCAGAAGTTCTAAGTGCACTTGCTTAAAGTAACCTCATCCGTACATTTATAGACCTGACACTTTTTGCCGTATACCAAATGCAACGATACCTAAAAAATTCATTATTATGAAACATGAACCAAATGAAAGGCGAGTCTCCGTGGGTAAATTTTCAAATAAATTGTTTTATGTCAAATAATTGGTAGTAAAAAAACATATGTATATAGAATTGCTGACTTCAAAACATATTACTGTCATTAGTCATTACAATCCCATAGGACGCGATACGCACGGTAACTTACGGCCGTCAGCATTGGTATGGAAAACTGAGTACCTATCGATGGAAGTCATTAAATTATTACTTTTCTACAAAATACTAGATAAATTAAAGAAAAAAAAAAACAAAAAAAAAATGGGCTAATTTAAAGAATTATTATTATTGAGTTTTCACTCAATGCTGATAGCTTGGCTAGGAACTGTCAGACGAATAATTCCGACATTGATGCACAAGACCCATTACAAGATTGTCACATTTTAACCTCCTTAATTAATAGAACGAAGTTGAAATTATAAGCCCTGAATTATAATAAAATTGTACGTAAAATACTAGTGCCTTTTTTTTATTGAATACTAGCTGACCCGGCGAACTTCGTTCCGCCCAAATTCGTTAATGTAATGAAAATAATAATTCCGAGCATACACAATGCACATGCTTCTCAATTTCTTTCGTATCAGTCAGCCTTTCGCTTTTTCACTAAGGTCCGTTAAATGAATTTCACAATTTACATAAATTTTTATGTCACCCACAACTCAGCATTAACTGTCACGGCCATAGATTTGAACTCAATCGATTCGGTGGATTTAAAAATATAAGATTTTTTTTTTTTGGGTGGTGCCACGCCCCTTTGTCCAATTTTGACCAATCTGCACAGGTATTCTCCTGGGCCATTACCTAAGATTGTGTGTAAATTTGAACTCAATCGACTTTGTGGCTTTCGAAATATGAGGTTTTTAATGTATTTTTAGTATGGGCGGTGCCACGCCCCTTTGTCCAATTTTGACCAATCTTCACATGTCTGCTCCTGGGCCAATATATAAGATTGTGTGTAAATTTAAACTCAATCCATTGGGTGGCTTTCGAAATTTAAGGTTCTTAATGTTTTTTTTGTATGGGCGGTGCCACGCTCCTTTATCCAAAATTGGTTGTATTAACTCAGAAACCTTCGTGGACTCATGCACAGCAACTTTGCTAAGGATCATCACATGAACAAATGCATAGTTTAGGATTCCATAAAGGACATACAAACAGACATTCATTTTTATATAAGAGAAGATACGAAACCCGAAATACACTAAAACTTTTATTGAACTTATACGAAATATACCAAATAATATATTACAGCCCTAGCTATCATGGCTTTTGGCTGAAAGTTGAAATATATTGCTTAAATCATGTTTTGCAAAAAGTAAAAATAAAACTAGTCAACAAATGGTGCACCCTATATTTCAATTCCACTGCGAAATGAAGTCGACAGAAATTTTGTGCACATACCTACTAAATTTTTAACCCACTTTTTCGGCGTTCTGTTCTATTCTGTTTAAATTATACGATAGGGTTACCGAAAGAGCTTTCTGGGTAGGTATTGCTCCCGACGTTTGAAAGCGTCGCGAACTACAAGGGGTAACTTGGTTTCGAAAGGGAAATTGGGTGTTTTTAAAAGTAAATATTTTCTTCCATTGCAACTTCGCATGAATTCATTCATCAGCCAATGCGATGGGAGCTGTCGGGTTGGTGCGTAGTGCCGTAAGAGTTCCCACTCTCTCATACCCCTTTTAGCCTTATATAACCTACTATGTATATGGGGTGGCAAATTTCTTGAATGCCAAAATCTCCCACAACTAGGGTGAAATAATTTCCTCTTTATGCACCGTAGGTACTAATATTGAATTTAAGTCTCGACTTTAAACTTTAAGCTCACAATTGCGAAATTTGTATGGAAAATGTTGCCACTGTGAACTACTAAAAATTGAAATTGGAACATAAAAATGTTTATATGTGTTTTGTTACATGAAAGAAAACTGCACCTCTTTGTAAGATACCCACTTCGGCGCCACCCTGTGTAGAGTTATTTAGGTATGCTCAATCAAGGTGTAAAGCAAATATGTCTGAATACCTACACGCACCAGAAAGAAATCTATAGACTTCACTTTTGTGTCTAAAAAATCAATCAGATAAAAAGCGAATTCCGTAAATGAAAAGATGTACCTATGCCTTCCCTATATCATGAGGTATCCCTTCGAGCGATATTCCCCCATTTCAATGGAATACTTATTTCATATATACAAAGAATATTACCATTCCCCATACAACCCCACTCTCACGCAATTTACCTTTTCTTGTTCGCCTTTGCAGCTTTGGTGGTAGCTTGCTTTGTCTTTGTTGCGGCTTGTTTTGGTGCGGTTGCCAAACGTACTTTGAACGGATCATAGGAATCGGATACAATGCTATTGATGCGAGCGAATATCGCATCGATAAATTGATTGTGACGGTCTTGGAAGGCATCCTTTGGCATTTCAATGATGACAGTCTTCTCGGCGCCACCTGAAAATTTGAAAGGAATAAAGGAAACCATAGTGAGCATTGAGTTCCCCTTCCTGCGTACGACTGTCATTTCCGTGACCGTGATTTCAATTTCATGGAGAACAATGAATCGATTGTTAGGTTTATATTTTTGTTTTCGGCACTTTTGATATTACAAGCGTTAAAAGAAGATGAAAAAGCGGAACAACAAGCTTATTATCGACTACAGCCTTACATTACTGGTGACGATAATGATGGTGATATTGCTGTGGTGGTGGTGATGGTTAAGTTAGCATTTTAATTGCGATTGTATTTGTTAATAATAGTTATTGTTATAGAAAAGTTTTCAAAGCGGTTCTTTTTTTTATTGCATTTTTTTTATGGTCGTAATTTCCTTAGCGATGAAACGTCGTCGTACACCTGGTTGTGACGACATTGAAGCAAGCGTTAGAGTTTTTGTTTTTGTGTTTTTTTAATAGGTAGTTTTATGGTTATCTTGCATGTGAGGTATTAAAGCGAGAATGACAGAGTTTATTGCTCTAGTTGGTGTTTTATTTTATATTGTTCCTAATTTTGTACCAGTTGATATAAGTTAAGCAGCAACAGAGGTTTAGAATAGCGTAAGCGTGTTTATATTTTGTGGACAGGTGTGTTGCAGTGTGTTAAAGTAATACAAGTGTATAAGCGGAAGAGTGTTCCATCCTATCAAGCAATTATTTATAAGGTAGCTATATTAAGTTGTATACGAACCTGATGTTTAAGTGGTCTCCAAGAAATTGCAATCAGTAGAAACTTAATGTTGATAGTTAATGCTTTTACTGGTACTTTATTGACAGCGTTTAATGGACTTACCTGGACTTATCTGGACTTACCTGAATGACACACATTGTTGACTGATCGAACTACGGATTCTCCAGAGTTTAGGGAAGGATCAAGTAAATTCATAGACTTGCCACAAGACCGATTTCAACACAGCATCGTCGCTGGCGTGTGCAAAGAATTGCACATTTTTCCACCCCTGAGAAAAGGGAAATTTGGGAAAATTTGCACTTCTCAAATCTTTATGGATGAACATTTGAGTTTTGTTTTAATTAAGTAGGAATAGTAGTACCTCGTAGTACCCACTATTAAAAAGGGGTGGAAGAAATCTTGTGTAGAATTTAATAAACCTCTCTTGGAATAATCTTTCTACTCAAGTCAACATAACAGGTAGATTTGACGGGTGTTTATAATTTTTGAGAAATGAGGAATACAAGAAGTAAAAGATGGGTAAAGCTCAATAGTACAGTATTGCCAGACGCAGCAGGCAGTTCTGATTGAATAGTCGTTTAAATTCAGTTTCAATTTTTGCACTAGCGAGGTTAGAATTTGTTTTTCCAACGAAAGAGTTGCAAGAACTTTTGGACGAAATTTGGTTGATGAGTTGCGCGCTTAGTGGACGACCAGCTTAAGACACTAGGTGTGATGCACGCTTTTGTACCACATAACTAACTGTCTACCCTCTTCAATGTTGTATACTATGCTCTCTAAAAATTATTTTATTGTGTAATACCCGTTGGTTAGACAGATCAAGTGAGAGGACAAGTTGTGTTGACAATAATTGACATCTTAGTAGATCAGTAATCAGTTACAAGATTCACTCAAACCTGAGTGTGAGTACTACTTCGTACACAAACAAATGCCCAAACTTTTCTCTGCAACTGTAAATGATAGTTTTTCGTTTGTAGAGTAAGTGCGGCAAATATGGCCCATGTGGGTAATATCGCCCACCACTGTATTTCGCAAACCATAACCCGGAGCGAAATAAAAAATGTTTCACTGCGAACACGTTTAACTCGGTTTAGCCTCAGTCTTTTGTAGTGAGTGTGGCGCGACGGGTGTTGAAGATATACGGGGCATTTTGTTTTTTATACTTTCGTTGTAATTTCTTGGTAAGTTTTCTTAAGTGTTTTTACATAAAATTCTGTGTTAAATTGGTAAGTTTTTTCTAAAATTAAAGAGTGTTAAATATTTTCTTAATTTGTGTGAATTTAAAATTTAAAAGAAAGTTTATGAAGTACCTAAGTTGAAAATTAAAATGAGTAAAAAAATCCAAGTGTGTTTAATATGGCCCACCCCATGTATTGGTAATATGACCAAGTAGGCCATAATTGACACATTTTCTCGATTGAAATTTGATTTATTTATTTAATTAAATTTTTGTTTTTTTAAAGGCTAAAATGTCTAAACAAAGTCCACAACCACGGAAGACTTGGCGGAAGGAGGACATGATGAAAGCCATATCGGCAATCTACAACAAAATAATGGGATCTTTGAAGGCCCACCCTGGGCCATATTTAATACCAGGTGGGCCATATTTAGAGCACTTACTCTACGAATGCTGTATTAACAGTTGAAAGATCCGCCGCACCCGTGCTTCAAACGTGGGTTCATGATTTCTGACTCACGTATGTGCCATGGAATAGCAAAATCACAGAAAAATCATTATGAAATTAAATTTAGCCTTTTCGGCTGACAAAAGCTAATAGGTAATTCATTCACTTTATAAAAAATACAATAAAGTTCATGTGAATTCGAAACAGTGCAGTGGCAGGAAATTCAGAAATGTATGCCGCAAATTTGATGAAGCATATGTAAAGTTATATAATCGGGCTTCTAATGAAAATAGTTTACTAACCCTGACAATAGATCTACGACACGCAAAACATAATTATAGAGAATTGGTCGTTTTTGTTGAATTTATCCAAATAATTACTAACAATCAAAACCATACTATACCTACCCAAAAAATGTAAAATTTTAATTTAAATTAAATGCAGTATTTAAATACACGCTATACCTATAGTATGTATATTTTTTGGATGTAATTAGAAGCATTAAGAGGGAAATTTTCATACAAACTATTTCCATACTCTGTAACAAGATCTAGGCGAATATGAAACCCACAGAGAGTTGTTCAGACTGAACGACATTGTACTTAAATACGAATATGCCTACTAGTACTAAATAAATGCCACTATATTCCTCACGTTTAATTCACATCTCGAAATCAATTTAGAAAATTAAAAACAAATTCAATTATCACTACCTGATGGTGAATTGTAACACTGGCTACAGTTTGTATTGCTTTTGTAAATGGGGTGCGTCTGATGCCGGCTGTTCTAACTTCGTTATCGATTTTCGAAACCATTTCATTACAAAAGTTCAAAATCAAATTCAAGCAACCTGTTTCCCAGTTGGGAGGAATCTAAAATCTGGAACTTTCTTTCGATTTCTTAACTCCCTTTCTAACATTACCGATGAAGGTACATTTTTATATATATACATCCTTACTAAGCCTTGTCTATAGGTATATGTGATTATTTCCAACTTTTTCCTTCCATTCAATATATATTATACTTACCTTATCGACTGTTCAAAGGAGCAAGAATTTCTGTTTGCCCAGAATCATCGAAACATTTACAAAAGGAGAAAACTTTAAGACCATGTTATAGAAATCGAAGCAGCTACTCAGCGAGTGTACACGACGTAAGAAAACAGTCTTGCAAACAAAGAAAGCCAAAACCGCAGCGATGTGTTTGAGAAAAAGTTTTCCAATTAGCAACTAATTTAGCTTCCATTTAATAACAGGATATTGAGGAGTTGTTTTTTTTTTTCTCTCGTTTACTTTTGGCAAACTAGTAAATCTATTAAATCTATCAGCTGATAGATAGATGCAAACAAAGCAATTATTTAAAGACAAACACAAAGCAGAGAAAAGCACCGCAACATTTTCTACGAAGAAAATATAAGTTGTATGCAAGCGAAGAAGAGTAGAAGGAATACAGCGACAGGAAAGGATAATCTACAATAGGCGTAGTTTTAGAAGACAGAATTTTACAAAATGCATTTTGTTCAACTTAAAGTTAATGGCATTGTTTTTTTCTTTTTATGAAATAGAATAGAAATTAGGTATACTAAACAACATAGATGAGAGATAATATTTAAAAATTTACAAAATTTTCAAACGCTTGAAAAAATGTCGCCTCAATTTTACATATTGCATTTACAGACACGTGCTGTACATATTTTTATATATTTTTATTACCTATTCTTAAGGATTTGTCTCTATTTTTAACGGCCGTTCTTATCATTGGACCGCGGTTGCCAACACGGTACATTTGGGACAAAGTCTTTGTCTTTCCCAGTGTTTCTTTGCCCTTCCCGACGATTTCTCAGTCCCAAACTTTATTTATAAGAAACAAATTAATTCAACAAATACAAATACAGAACCTACACAATTAACCTTGGTTATAAGAAAAAATATTTTTTTAGATTATTTTGTTATAGTTGGGTGTGCAATTTATAAAATTTTTAAAATAATAATAAATCTTTGTCCCAATGTTGATTTCTCCGTCCCATTCTTTCAGAATATTTGTCCGAAGTTATGTTTCATGTTGGTAACCGTGATGGGACCCTGCTAACTAGATTTAAAAATCAAACGTCCGCAAAATATTAGGAATAAGTATGAGTAATACGTACCTAACAATGAATTAAGCGATAGATTGTCATGAGGGCCATTTAACTAAATTAAATATATACCCTAAAATCCAATAAGCTACGCTATATTGCTACATCACTGTTTATGCAACTTTTTTTTATATACAGTCGAACCCGCTTAACTGAAACCCGTTTAATTGCAAAACCCGCTTATTTTAACTTTATATATTAGTTCCCTTGCATTAAAAAAAAAATCATACAAATTAAACCGCTTTATTGAAACCCGCTTAAGTGAAAAGCTCGGATATCTGGAACACAATTCCTTTAAAACGTTATAACTTTTCATAGAAAAAACTCCGCTTAGATGAAAGAAATGAAAATGAAAACACATCTACATGAATTGAAAAAAGGCAAAAAGTAACGAGCAGGCATTGAATGCATCCATTTGTTGCATTATTCACCTTCCACTTCACCTCTGACAATGACAGATGTAAATTTTTACGTTAAGGGAGAGGGGGCCAGTTTAGGACGGGGGCAGTTTAGGACAACTTATGAAAAAGTACTAAAAAAAAAAAACTTTTTAATGCTTTAATAAAATTTTACAGTGGCAACTCCACTTCAAACAAACATCTGATGGATATTGAAACGATACCAACTTTAAAAAATAAAATAAAAAGAAAAGTGTGTTTCCAGACGACTGTTGTAATTTTGTTTATTCCTAGAGGTAAGCATTTTATTCTATCATTATGCTCAATTTACAAATTAAAAGTGTTCAAGTATAATGTTTATATGTGTAGCGATGTTATTCAACCAAAATATTAACAATTTACATTGTTTCTTTAAAAAGTATAAAGTTTTTAGTTTTTTATCCCTCTCGGGGCACTTTTGGACAATGCGCGAGGGGAACTTTTAGGCATGTCCTAATCTGCCCCCTTTTATCACTTTGAACAATCTATTTCAGTGTGATTGTTTTTGGTTTTATTTGTTTAGGTTTATCTCTGCACTATTGGTCAGAAATTACAAGAAAAAGAAGGAAACCGCTCCTAATGAGCATTTTTTTAAACATGTCCAAAACTACCCCATGGTTGTCCTGAGGTGCCCCCCCAGAGGGGCAGAATGGGACACTTTAAAGAGATTATTAAAATAAATAAAAAATATATAAATCATAACTATACATATAAGTTTGGATATAAGATTCAAAGATAAAACAACATGTAATAATTATTTTCAAGATCCGAAGGGATACTCCGCTTTTTAATGGATCTAGAGCGATTTTTCTAAAAAGTGTCCTAAGGTGATCCCCTCTCCCCAACATATTACATTTTTTGTAATTCGTTTTGATGAGAAACTTGTCGAGGATAAGCCTTACTGTAACTATTTTGCTGTTATGCGAGGTCCGCTTAACCCTGTTAATTGAAACTGAAGTTAATGTTTTTGGTCATTTCACTTAAGCGGGTTTGACTGTATATGACCCTTTATAACTAAATATCTAATAATTGTAATAAAATTTAAACTTGCCAACATGCACAAAAATCTTCAAAAAGATTTAGTCAGTTCTTATTTTGCTTTTCTTAAAAGCCTAACATCTTTAAACATTTTGAGATCTTCAAAAATATTAATATTTTGGAAACATTTCTTTAAAAATCTTCAAAATTTAAATTTTTCAAATGAAATGACAGATAGAAGGGGCTTGAGAGTAATTACTAAGGGATGATAATGTACTTTTGGGAGTTTTAAATTTACTACCAGGTTTTACCGAGGAAGTAGGTTTCATGTCGACTATAATTAGAAAAATACTTATACGGACATTGTCACGTACTAAAATAATTTTAAAGTCGGTTTCATGAGCCAAATTTCTTGTCTTCTGTCTTTTAAATTGTCAAAACAAATAAAAACTTTTGCATCTTTTCATCGTTTGAAAACCAGGGCTCTGTTTTACGAAAAACAAGCTGCAATGATCAGTCGATTAGTTTTAACATAAAAAAACACGAAATTGTTAATTTGTGTTTGTTTTTTAATTTAAATTTAAAATCCTTATAGAAAGTTATGAGAATTATACCCATTTTTTGACAATATCTAAGATTGTTTTCCAATTACTGATTATTTTAAATTGGGGAAGATTTAAATGTAAATTGCAAAATTAAACCGATCATTTGAAGGTATTTTAAATATAATTTGTTATTTGTTTTGACCGTATTAGATCTTGAAAATAAAATATAGGTAACTAAAAAAGGTTAAAAAATCGAAAATATTTTTAAAATCTTTCTGCAAAAAATTTGCTCCACAAATTGTTTAAAAATTATACACAATGTTTAAAAATACACTCTTCTAATCGTATGATTAAAAAACTAGGCCGACGAATTCAGATTCCCATTAGTTTATATAAGTCTTAGACCTGTCTTAAGAATCTCTTCATGGTGGATAAAATTGTAAAGGTAAATAATTTATTTCTTTGTTAAAAAATTTACATTAGTCATTCTTAGACCCTTTTTTGAATCGTTAATCTAAAAGATTCCACCACATCTCTGTAAATGCAATTGTTCATCAAAATCATAATCATAGCTGTTACTATTTCTTGTTAAAACCACGCCTTTTGATTTCCTTAAATTTTTTTTTTCTATTTCTCTCTTTGCCTTGGAGATATTCAAATTCACTATTTGTATTGGTTTTTGAAAAATAATAAAACACGTTAAGATTTTCAATAAATTATACAATTTCATTCTCTATTTGTATTTTTTCAGAATTTTTTTCGTTTTTCTTTTTAAATAAATAAATAAATAAATTAAATAGCTTATAACAAGAGGACACAAATTCAATAAGATACATTTTAATAAAATTAAGTTAAATTAACCATTTTTTTTTTTTTCGAAGATCTCAAGTTTGTTGTGTTTATAATGTTGAGATGTTTCTGTGTGCATTTTCTTTTTCTTTTTCTTTGCAAAACAAATATAAATGAGGTGAAATCCGGCGGGCGTTACTAAGAATATTTTTGTTTTTATTTTTAGATGGGACACCATTTTTCAAGCGTTTTATGGCTCCCAATCACCCACTGAATAACGTTTTATGTTGTGATGATGTTGATCGATATGTATGTGTGTGTGTGTTTTTTTTACCATTTTAAATCTACTACTTACAAAAATTAAATGCTAAATTTATCTAAGGAAAAGCTAGATACATATTATGATCTCTAAAAACAAAAATGATGATGATACTTTGAAAGTGAGTTTTTCTGTTTTTATGTTTGTTTTGGAAATAACTTAGAGTTTCGAGTTAGACAGCTTGACTAGCACCAAACTCTGTTCAACTTTTCTTTAGCTAACTCGGAAAATAAATTTTGTTTGTCTTTTTGTATTGATAGATTTCTAATGGTTAATGCAAAGTCGACTTTTTAGATTTTTTTGATTTTTTGGACTCACGTGCACGTCTTGCTTCAATGACATCATCACCAACGATGTCATCGTCGTCATCATCTTCGGCGTCGTCGGTGTCATCGTCGTCCTCGTCGTCATCATCACCAGTAAGGGCGCCTGTAATATCATCCTCATCATCGTCATCATCATCGTCGGATGATTCGACCTCATTGGCGGCGGCGGCGGCGGCGGCGGGAGCAGCAACTACTGCAGCTTTCGCTGTAGTCGATTCTAAGGGCTTGTTATTCAGCGATTGAATGTCGACTTTGGTGTCGATGCCTGTGTTCTCTTCGTCGTAAAATACATTTTGTTCACCTTCAGCGGCATCATCGGCGGCCGGTGCAATGGCATTCTCGGCGTCAACAGCACTCGAAGCGGCCTCTTCGAGGACTTCAGCTACGGCGGCTGTTTGGGCAGGAGAAATAGCCGCAGCTGGGGCTGGTTGAGCTGCAGCAGCAACTGGTGTTGGCTGAGCGGCAACAGCGGCGGCTGGTGTGTCATCTTCATCGTCATCGTCATCATCGTCGTCATCTGAAAATTATAGTTGAATTCAAATTTGAAAATAGAACAAACGGAAACTGGTCTATCGGTGGCGGCCTACCTCCAAGAATGTCGTCGAAGATTCTGTCTAAATAGTCATCATCATCGTCATCCTCTTCGTCGTCATCGGATGCAGCGGCGCCTGGTGCCGCTTGACCTTGTGGCTTGTCCTCCTCGTCATCGTCATCATCATCCTCATCGCCATCGTCATCATCGTCGTCCTCCTCGTCATCGTCGTCTGCAAGTCCCGACAGAAATTGTACTAAATGAAAACCACCATTGTTTCCCCATTCCGGTTATATACCCACCATCATCATCGTCCACTAGGTCACCTAGATCAGGTTCATCATCATCATCGTCCTCGTCGTCATCGTCTTCATCGGCGGCGGCCGCAGCGACCGCCGCTGCCGGGGCAGCAGGTGCAACATCACCAGTTGCGGCCTGTCGTCCGGCAAGTGCCCTGGCTTTTGCCACCAATTCGTGATTCTCCACCAATTGGACAGGCGACGAGTGGCACTCCAACAGCATGAAGCCCAAAAGGCAAACGGCTATAATGGCTAATTTCATTTTGTGTGCTGTTCTTCCTTCTTAACCCTGTAAAGAGAAGCGGACGGGCGGCTATAAGTATTTTACTATCATAAAACACGACGAGCGACGAGTGTTTGCATAAATTTTCTACCAAAACGAAAATTTATACCCAAGCGCAGTACGACACTGTGTTTGCTTGTTGTCCGCATAGTTTCGGTGCGGGGAGGAGGGTCTGAGCTTAGAATATGCTGGTCTGCATATAAGTGGCCAGTTTTCGTGTTGTTTACCTTTCTTTTGTAGTGCGTAACATTAACCCAGTTAACATGAGTGGAATACCTGTTACCACGAAGACACACGATGCGACAGCGAGCGGAAGGTACGGCAGGAGAAATTCACACATCGTACAAACCAAAGTGGACTCTTAACCCACTTTTGACACACCGGAGTGCTGCTGCTACTTCTGCAGCGCAGAATATGTATCTCAAGCAAAAGTGTGTTTATGGCCAGCAGAATATGTGGCCGCGCGGTGGTGCCATTTGCCATATATGTTTAATGCCGCGCGCTTAACAGATACTCGTACGTGTTCATCAAAGGAGTACAAAACAGGAAGACGCGAAATGGAACAGCAAAAATAGCTCTGCACAACGGTATTTAAATGACTTGGCGTGCCACGATGGTGCAACGCATGACGACACTGAACTTGGCAATGGGAATTGATGCAGGTGCTGGACGCTGGGATAGTACTATTTTATATAAACTACGTAATTTGTTCCGCCTTTTTCCATAATTCGCTTCCGTGTTCTCGCGCAACACCAGTCAATGAACTCAGCCTACCTACTTGATGTGGATAAGTGGTTTTGGTTTCACCACCTGCGCTAAACCGCAATTCATAATCAGTTATTCATCGTGTAGCTGAAACAGTTTGCAGATATGAAATTGTCAGGAAACGTGAGGAATCTATTTATCATTCAAATCAACTGAAGCAGCAAGCAGGTGTGAAATTTATAGGTGTATATTTTGTTTGTCTGCTCTTGTATGCTCGTGTGACATTTCTTCTTACAAACTTTTACTTTTTATTTGTATTTGTTGTGTGGTTGGTTCTTCTTTAAATTTATTTATGTAAACGTGACAGCACACCGAAGAGCTGGGGTCGAAAGAGACAAAGAAGCGGCAAAAAGATACGATGACAAAACTTTCTAAGGGACATTGAAATAATTTGTGCTTTCCTAGTCATCGCCATTGTACAGAAAATGGGTAGGTGGTTAGTGGGAAATCAGGTTGGTTTTGGTTGTACAGTTTTAAAGAGCGGGACTGTCTTTAGGTCTGCATGGTGGTGCGTAAGACAGACGAAATGAAAAACACGGGAAAGGCACAACGAGAACGAACAGCAAGCGACTCCGACTAGGCATAGGCATGATCATGAATAAATTGAGTGAAAGCTCATTTGCTTGTGTACGAAATTTGTTTTATTATTTTATCATTGAAGACGACGGAGAAAACTTGACCTATTGTCACTTTAATCCACTCCACACCTGCAGCTGGAATGTGGTATCATCGAAGAAAACACGCGTTTGTGTAGATAGAAGCGTGGAGCGCTATGGGTGAGCGTAGAAAAGGCGGAGGCGGGTTGAAGTCAGCGTTGTTATGTGATCGTATTTATCGGAAAAACTACGATTGCTCGGATTTTTCATCTTTTCGCCCCAATTTCTAAAATGTCGTTAATATTTTTACGATTTTTTTCCGATAACACACAAATTTCAGAAACAGAACCTACAAATTTAGAATAATGCTTTTTGTATGACTTAACCTTAACTGAAGATCCCTTTCCAATTAGCCGGCATCGATAAATAAATAAATAACCCGTCGGAGGCATGTACAACGCCAAATCGAGAGAGAAAAACGATTGGCAAATGTACCTGGGCCCTGGGAGCTGTCGATAGATGATAGATGCCGAATATGAGTTCATAAATAATTCTTACGACAGTTGAGCATAATATGGTAAAGTCATTGCCCTATACTCGCAGATGATGTCTAATTGTCTACCTATATCTTCAGTGTATTTTGTGTAAAGGTTGATAGGTATCTGCCGATGTAATGGGTGGTTAAAAGTTTTAAGGGCCGATGTTGAATGTGAGCCACACCTAAACGTCAAGCTTTTTCTGCATTTCATTTGACATTTCTCAATTCCAGACTAACTCAATTTGAACCATGGAAAGATACACAATCGAGCAACGCGTTAAAATTATTCAGGCTCATTATGAAAATGGGCGTTCAAATCAAAATGCATATCGGGCACTTCGTGATTTTTTCGGTCAATTTAATCGTCCAAATGTGCGTACAATCGCAAAAACCGTACAAAAATTTGAGCAAACCGGGTCTGTAGGAGATGTGAAAATACCAGTGCATGCTCGTAGTGCAGAAAATATCACTGCTGTTCGCGATAGTGTTGCTGAAGAGCCGTCCACCTCAACTCGTCGTCGTGCCCAACAATTGCACCTCTCACGTGGGATGATAGCGAACTTTTTATGGCCCGAACTGGAAGATATGGATGTGGATGATATGTGGTTTCAATAGGGCGGTGCCACTTGCCACACAGCTAACAAAACAATGGCTCTTTTGCGCGACAAATTCAATGGCCGTGTTATCTCACGTGGTGGCGATGTCAATTGGCCGCCAAGATCATGTGATTTGACACCGTTGGAATTCTTTCTTTGGGGTTATTTGAAAGAAAAAGTTTACGTCGATAAGCCAGCAACAATTCAAGAGCTAAATGATGAGATAATTCGACACATTAACGGCATAGAACTTCAATTATACCTCAGCGTCATCGAAAATTTGGACCATCGGATGGAGGTGTGCCGCAGAGGTCGCAGCGGCCATTTGGACGATATTTTGTTATATACACAATTGAATCATACCAATATTATCATAATAAAAAGAAGTGACAGTAATTTCCTAAATAATTTGTGTGTTATTCAAAATCAACATCGGCCCTTAAAACTTAACCACCCTTTAGTTGGTTACTTGATTTTATTCGACTTATAAGCACGTACTTTTCGCTTCAACTGAATAAGCACAACTATTTTCTATGCTACGTGGTCAATTTTTTTTTTTTTTTTCAAATCAGAAAGAATAATTCACAAAGTACCTACTCTCAACATCATAAGCAAACAGTAAACACCATCAAATGATATATTAAGGCGCAAGGTTTTGAAAAAATGGACAACTTAGCTTAACAAATTTTGGTGGTTATTCAGTTGAAGCGGAGGGTATGAAGGTCTTGGTATACCTCAGCGAAATTTCTAATTAATTGGGTGGAAAATGTGCTAAAAGTAAAAAAATGGTCTCCAGCTCTAGCTTCCTTCAAATATTATTTTTTCAGGCTAGCTACTTATCAAAGAACGGATTTTAAAAATCCATCTCGGGGAGGAAATTTCAAAATTTATTGGGCTCTTCTAGTAAATAAATAAATAGTTGGCGCAACAGGTCTGGAGAGACCCTAGGCCTAGCTTCTCACAACCATTCGTTTTGTGTGAGTTTATCATTTTTGGAACGAATGGAAGGGATCTACAGTTTTATGCCGACTCCAAACGGCTAATTGAGAAGCTCTTACAAGACGTTTATACTCTCGGATATTTGTCAGACGTTCGCGAGAGGTAGCGCAGCGGAAAAAAAACCCTAAGTCGGAATTGGGTTTTTGCGGGATACGAACCTGGGACTCCCGCATAGCAGTCCAACACACTAACCACTAAGCTACCGCGACTACTTCTAGGGCTCTTCTAGTAGCGCGATTAATAAAGGCGTCTTACAAGATGCCAGAAAAGAAAATTTGTTAAATTTGGTTCAACACAACTGCCAAAGGTGCAAAAGTCAATTTTTTGCAGTGAATGTTAAGATATATTATATACCTTGTAGGAACATATGCCGCCAGAAGCCGATTTGTCTTTCGGACTCCACTTTGGCTCCTATTTAATAAATAATACGGTCACCATCGGTAAACCGTAAACTTCTGTGATGGACATAAAATTGTAAAAAAAAGCAACCATGTTTTTGGTATGTTGAACTATAGCTTGCTTCTTGAAATTTAAAAATTCTAAAAACTTGTTGTATACCAGAAATATTCCTGAACTTTGCATATAGCATTGGTTATTGAATTATCTTTTAATTCTGTTAACCCACTGCCTCCAAGGTTGGTGTCTGAGTTCATAGAACCGATATGTAGGTACGTACTGTGGTAGCCCCTTTTAAATTCGGATTTTTCAAAATGATGTGAGTTTGTTTCTACAGAGGCGACCTGTTAAAAATAACGCAATTCAAAAACTCCCATTTTTAGCATTTAGCGTTATTTCACATTGACAAAGTGAAATAATGCCGAAAATTGCTTAAGAAATAAACTTGCAGAAATAGATGTAAGTATTATTTTAACTACATGTAACTAAATTCTAAAATAACTAGAGGGGAAATTTGAGAAAATAATATGTAGTTCAAAATTCGCGCAAATTTTTAAAAAATTAAATAGTAGGGTTTTTACTTTTTTTGGTTAAATTTAAATATTATTTTGGCATTGTTTTTTGAAGCGCTGAATGCTGAACTTAAGGTAGTTAGGGACTTTGTCTACCTCGGCTCCGCTATAAACTCTGACAATGACATCACATCAGAAATCAAGCGAAGAATCACACCAACTGCTGTTTCTTTGGCCTAAGATGGCAATTGATTAGTAAGGCCTTGTCAAGAAGCACTAAGGAGATTCTATATAAGACCCTCATCATCCCTGTCCTGCTCTATGGCGCAGAAGCATGGATCCTAGCAAAGACGGATGAGGATCTTCTTGGTCGCTTTGAACGCAAAATTCTTCGAGTGATTATTGGTCCCGTTTGCGTTGACGGGCTTTGGAGGACAAGATTTAACAGCGAACTCTATGAGCTGTACAGCGACATCGACCTGGTCAGAAAAGTACGCATTAGTTGTCTAAGATGGTTCGGACATGTAGAGCGAATGGACACCAACGCTCCGGTCCGGTCTTCGATTCCAACCCGGAGGGATAACGCAGTAGGGGAAGACCTCGCCTTAGGTGGCGCGCCCAAGTGGAAGGGGACCTCAACCAACTTGGAGTGCGTAACTGGAAGCAGTGTAAAAGAACGTTTTCGAGCTCTTCTACTCAACTTATCGCCTCAGTTTTCTTATGACCAGGAATAGCTACATCCATAATTTTTCATTCAGAAAGTTAAGCTACGGAAGGGTGTTGTACTAATCTCTTAAAAACCGGCCTAGTCATATATATGTTTTATTGCTGTTGTATAAACAACTTTCAATGCATTAAAAGGTTTTATGTCATTCATTCACAAGCATTAAACAAATTGTCCGCCAATTCAAATCGGGTAGGCTATTAAAAAGCAATGCATTCTTTCTTCTGATCTATTCATATCTTTTGGTTATGGATAGATAATAGCTTAACTTTTTGTTTTGTCAATTTGTATTATTTTGCACAATACAATACATGCCCAAATTCACCGTTCATGTGCAGATATTTTATAAAAAATTGTTTTGAAGTAACGCCGTAGTCAGTATACGACAAAAAAACGTGTACCTTAATTGGTATTACATCGTCAAACAAAACCCTCTTCAGACGAAATCTTACATTAAAAATCGTACATTATTATGTAGCAGGTAGGTAACATAATACGATTTACGAACTAGGTACGGGTACGAGGCAAAATCCCTCTCATTTAACGGTAATGTTCAAGTTGACTTCTTGGGAAGTCTGTAGTCCTTTATTGATATGTCTTTAAAAGAAATTATATTTATGTACAAGTACCTACTTCTTATTTTCTGAATAGGAAACCCATTTGGAAATAAAATGCTCTTTTGATGAATAATGTAAGAATCCTTATTTCTAAGTAACCCTAATCAACAATTGCGTTGTATCAACCTTTTAACCGAGTTGTAAATATGTGAATACAATCCCCTTATATGAACCAAGAGTTTTCTATGAAATGATGTCGTTTTTGAAAACCTGAGTATATAAAGAGAAAATATCCCATTAAAACGAGGAGGCACATGTGCGAAGGACCTTGAATGGAATAAATACCTTCGGATATCATGTTTTCCGAAGTAATAATAAAACACAGAGATTTGTAAATTTCCATCTCCATCTTCAGTGAGTTTGAAATATTTCTAGAGCCATAAAAAAAAAAAAAAAGATTTCCAATTGCTTGAATTATTTGTATAACTGCCTTTAAGCAACATACCTAAACCTATATATGAATTCATTATTATTTTCTTTTCTTTTATATTATTTACTTTTATACTTTTATTTATCTTGTAATATGAATATGAATACGTGTAGTTCTTTTATACGCAAAATAGTAAGTAAACAGAAAGGATTTGAAACTAACCGCTACTATTTTCGATACGTGTAGTGTATGTATATGTATATGTAGACGCAGTGAATTAGTGGTTAGTGTGTTGGACTACTAAGCATGTGTCCCTGGTTCGAATCCAAAAACCCAAATTCCAATTTAAGTTTTTTTTTTTTTTTCACTGCGCCACCTCTCGCGGAAGTCTGACAATCATCTGAGAGTGTTACTGTCCTGAAAGAGCTTCTCAATCTAAATTAGCCATTTGGACTCGGCATAAAACTAAACAAAACGAATGGTTGTGAGAAGCTAGGCATACGGTCCCTGCGGACCTGGTACGCCGGACTCTTTTGAACAAAAGACAGTCTGAACAAGTAATTGGTCGACCGGCTCTGCTCTCTTGGTCGCTCTCTTCGCCGCTCTTCAGCTTTACTTCAACAGCTCTGAACACCTGCGCACACACCCCCGCAAGCACCGTCGCCTGCTTCATTTGGAATTTCCGTAAATATGATACTACATTTAATATGACCACTTAACATCGAATGGTTTTCAATTTTGTGAAAGTAGTTCAGGCGTAGCAAGCTCTTTTGCACAAATTTTAGATTTTAAAATCGGTATCACTTTTCAGAAACTCCGTCGGTTACAAGGCAATGAACTTCCCTACTTCCTGGGAAAATATATTCAGAGGACTACGACTCCCAACAATTCAGTGCAGGGCGAACACATAGCTATCTGCAACAACTTCTTTGACTTGTCTAAAGCTACCTAAAGACAATTTAAAAATACATCCCAAGCAAATTCTACCTACTGTACTCTTCTAAGTGCATCGTATCTACCATGTAAGGATTTATACTGTAGGAAGCTCAAGTAGAAACTTGATTTTCTGCCACCGGCTCAATATCAACATGGTCAATACCCATGCCCAAACGGATTACGGAGATTTTTGTCGAACTTGATCCACAGATTTCATCATATTGTGTCTACTAAGAAGATGATTTCCAGATGGCATGAACTCAACTGCATACATTGAAATATAAGATGCTGGGGACATGTGATTATCATTGCCAAGCCTTCCAGGCATAAAGCGCGCCGTTCAAAAACAAAAAAAAAAATCTGCCAGCTGGAGATATAATATGACGACAAGCAAGGTGGTTGAACGACCTCAAACGATGGACTTTGTTTTTATTTCACATAGTTTTGGTCGGTATTCATCATCAAATTCAAAGCACAATATTTGCCAACTAATTTGTTTAACTGTTGAAACTGACAGAGATACATCACAAGCAACATTTGCTTTCAAAGATGATGGACTTTATCCCATTACAACATTTTTAGTACAGAAACAGTGGTATTCTTTAACCACATAAAATACAACTGCGTGCCATTCCAAAGAACGACTTAAGTTATGCAATGAAATAAATCAAAGTTCATTGCTCCTAACGTTTACACCACATTCATTATGCAAAGGGAATCTTTATCCATCGGAAATTTAATTATCACACATGTGATAAGTATTCGAAATTAGTTGAGAAATAAATTCTCGCTCATCTGTCTGTTATAACGCGAATTGGGAAACGATTTTATCTGGCAGAGTAATTTTTATAGAGTTAATAAAAATTTAAGAGTCCATCTTGATGGAAAAGGAAAAACGTTGGAATAAATTTGAAAGTACCACCGACACTGATTTGTTTTCTATCATTCGCATCTTATAAATATATCACGTTTTTCCATGTCGATCTAGCGGAAAAATAACGTCATGGTGATGGCATAAAAAGAGAAAATAACATTTTATTTACATTTTAAACAGTAAAATAGATCAATTCGTTTGCATTGATTCGTGAGAATCCCAGGAGGTATATTTATCAGACGAAATTGTTGCCGTGTCGGCAAATTCCGGTGGAAGAATCGCCAGCGATTCGCCATAACCCAAGTGGAAGAACGAAATGCGAATATTTAGCTAGAAGAAGTTTATGCGATTCGGTGTAAGATTGGCGGATATGATTATGGCCAAGCCATTCTTTTTTGCAGAAACTGTATCCACTGATTTATAAACAAAAATTTCTTCTCCATCAAATATACAAATGTTGAGAGTTTTGACGAAATTACGAACAAAATGCAAATGCAACCACTTCTTTGACCCAGCAAATCAGTCGATTCGCATTTTCTTCGCTTATGGTTTTGCTAAGAAGAATATTTCGTTTTTTCGAATTCGTCTGAGAATCACAAGCGATCAGGCTCTGGTTACCCCTTAGGCTAGTAAGGCTGCAGCCTAGGGCGCGAGGATCGGAAGGGGCGCGCTAAAATCATGTCTTCGCATGTACTAATCTAGCATCATTGCATCTTCCCTTTTATGAGTATTATAAGCCATGTTAAAATTTTCCACTACTACTCTACCCATTTACTACTTTTTAGACCGTCCGTAACTAACCTGACAGGGGCGCGTCCTCAGAATTAGCCAACTGTCTTGATCAGGCCCTGCAAGCGATACAATTTTTGTGTAAATATGGTTGATTTCAATGGAAGAATTGAAAATGATTCGCCCTAAGCTACGCGCAGGAACAGAATGCGAACAGTCAGCTAGGAGAAGTTTATGCAAATCAAATCGGGTTCGGGATATACCTACGGCCCTAGCGAAGTATCCGTCGGAACGCAAAATACCTACTCCGTTTTTATACGATTCGGAGGATTTTTTCTGCGAAGTATTCTTCGGAACAACCGTTCGGAGAATTATTCCGGCATTTTGTAACGCGTATCGGCGAATTACGTAGAAGTGCGATGAAGTATTTTTTTTTTTTTTTTTTTTTTTTTTTGATAGGTAGGTTCCGATATCCTCCGACAGAATTTGGTTGCGGAAATTGTTTACGATTTAGAGTGCGGTGCGGTGCGCCATCGAAATTGTTTATTTCTCTTTGAAGTTGGACATCTCGAATGCAATTTGAGCCTCCGAAGGCGGAGAAATTTCCGTTCCGACGCCGATAATATGCAAATTTGCGAATGTGATTGCTGTTTCCAAAACTAAATATGAAGCGCATCTTTGTATGTTTTATTTTTTTGTTACTCACCAACTGATTCATTAGGCAACACACATTTTTTTTTATCGGTTAAATGCTGCTTTTATGGAATGACAACCAATTTTATTACCCACCCAACTAGTCGATTCGCATTTCTTCCGCCTCGATTTCTACAAAGGAAGATATCGTTCGCCCACGAGTGCACCTAAGAATCCCATGGGATGCATGTATTGTGTGATTCGCCAGTGATTTACATAAGCCCACGCGGAAGAACTTAATACGAATATGCAGTTAGAATAAGTTAATACAGAATTATGAGAAATATTTTTCAAATTTCTTTCCGTAATGTATACTATTTGAGTTTTCGATTTTGGTCATAAAACGCGAATTATGTCATATTTCTAGGCGAGTCGACTTTCAAAAAATTCTTTGGATGTTTGTTCGAAGACTATATCCATGTAAATTCACTTTTACTAGAAGAGTTCTACCTAGCTTATGCAATACCCCCTCTCAGTAAAAACTCTTCCAAATTCAACATGCGTCCCTTTATCGTACCTTTGTGCATACTTACGCACAGTACTACCTAATAACTCTCACTCATTTTCAACTCAGTATCAGTTCCCACCTTCAACCATCAATATACCTTAAGAAGCAATTAATCTTCAAAATGCCTCAATTGCTTACAAAACAGGAAAGCAAACGGGAAAAAAATAGCAACTCATTTCGGCTCGCTTAAAGCGCACTCATCCGTCAAATAATCGCCTTTCAGCTGAGCCAAGCTTCATCATCTTAATGAACTTATTCTTCGATATTTTTCATTTTATCGCTTTCAATTATTTACAAGAAAAAACCTCAAGAACCTAGAACCGAAAATAGAAACTTCAACAGAAATTTCTTTTTCTGCGCCACAACCGCAAACGGTCATTATAAATCCACTTTATTCATCAGGTTTCTGCCTTAACACCCCATCAATATCATGAACAGCAAATAAAAGTTTTTCCATGTAGACACACACACAGAGGAATACACAGTGGAATCATCATCATCGATTCCAGCATCTGCAGTCTAAAACTCAACACTGAACATGAACATTGAACACCGAACAGTGTGAATGGTAATTATTATACTGCTGTAGGACATTCTGCAGGATAGGCCGAGAAATGGACGCGCTGATGGGCCTTTTACCCTCTTCTAATCTAAATTGAATTACTTAAATCCTCTTGCCGCAGTGCATACTAAAGTGACCTTTCGTTCCTTCAAATCGGAGCAAATTCCTAGAATCCTCTCGCAGCCCTCTCACCCCATCGTGCCCTACTCGATATCACGAGTATGCGGAGGAGCTATCGAAAAAGTACGTTCTATCTTCTATGAAGAAGTCCAACGTTGTGTAGTTTTTCCTTCTTTTTTTCTTTGCCTCTTCCTGGCTCTTACATTGACCCAGATTTACCGGTGACACAGAATTTATACTGGTACATAGGTTTGTGTCTATTTACACGCACACACGGTATCTGGAACAACAATCTTGTCCGAGTAGAATGTGCACATGGTATAACGTACAACAAACTGTGGAAGGGGGAAGCGCGACGAGTGGGAACTGGGAAATAAAAATTTTGCAGAGAAAGGACTAGATGAGGACGGTTTTCACCTGCAGGTTGCAAGTGTCATTTACCACCTGCATTCACACCTTCAACTTTGTATAGCCACTGGAAAAGTTACACAAAATACACAACGCCCATCGGATAGTGAGGGGGAAGGGCAGCCAAAGTATTTGTAACCAAGTTATCCTATCCTATCCTAAAAATATGACACCAGCTTCGGAAGGCGTTAGATTGGAGCACACTTAGTGCCAGATATCGATTTTTGGAACACGGTTTCCTACCACCCGGCGCACGTGAGTGGTTGCGGCTTGGCATAGGTGTTGGTGTTCAGTTTTAATGAACTTGAAATCTCAACGAGATATCAATTGAAATATGTGTAATGAGATATGAACCATCTTTTGCCATGGTGGGTGCCATGGGGTTTGCACAAGAAGACGCTGGGTAAACAAGGCACGGGTTTTATATTTAGGGCTTTTGTTTTCCTGCTTCGCGAATGGCGTTCCTCCAAGTGTAGAGGGGGGGCGGCTTCCTGCCTGCTGTCATGGCGAAAGTGTTTACTGATTACCGTGCAAGATAAACATTTTAATGACTGCGTCGGAATATTTGCTGGGGAGTATTTTGATTTCGACTTCAGCTGAAATAGGCACTTGAGGTACTGGTGAGATACTGGGGTTTCTCCGAAAACGCTCAATTTAAAACCGTTTTTCAGAATTACAATGCCTAGTACAATAATTGTTGGTTGAGGCCGTGGCCCATACCGGAATGTACCACCAAAGGTAAGGTAGGGTTCCACTTGGAGTGTGTCCTGACAGTCAATTCTTCGTTTATAATCCCACTTGGGAAGACATTACTGTTTTTTCCCCTGTCAGGAAATGAACGTGCATTTCGAATTTTCTCCACTTGTCCAAGTGACTACCACTTGCGCCAACTGAGCGACGAATACAAGCCCGAAAACTGGTGATTAGAACGGATGGAAGACCAACCTCTGTGCGTTGTTGTTGCTACGACGTATTTACTTGTCTATCAACGAACATGGTTGAAGGGGCTCATTGTTTGACACCGTGGTCCTTTTCGAACTGTGAGTACAAAATTAAATCTGAACTTCAAACTGTTTGGGAGTGTGCGACCTAAGTTTGCAAAAGTGGTAGATCTTTCATCCTGAATGAACTGCTCTGAATGGCTTCCTCATCGGAAACAAGAGCGCCATTGTTGCATTTCTATCCTTTAATTATAATCTGATTCTCTCCTTCAAGACAGCAAGAGCTCTTCCACAACTCCTTTTTATTTTGATCAGTAACTCACTAATTATACGTTCTAACTTTGCGGCGAACTCTTTTAATAGTAATTTTATTTTGTGGCTTATACTGTAATTCGTCAAATTCAAATGGTTCCTTAGTTGCGGTGCAGCATCCGGTCCAAATACGCATTAAAAAAAGGGAAAGAGGCCATTATATATAAGGAGACCAATTCCCCAGACTTGATGGATGGTGGATGCTACTACATGCCTTCAACTAGAGATGCTATTGTAGTTATGAATGAATAAAATTACTCGTTCGAAACGATTAACAGAAGTCATTTCCTTGTCATTTGAATGTTTTGTAATTATTCTCTTTCTTAGGGACTCAAACATTCTGTGTAGAAATTATTTATTTATCAATGAAAAATTTTAACAATTTTTACAAATTTCTGTGAAGCCTTAAGACTTTAAGTCTGATTAATAATGATGCAAGAGGTCATACTCCAATATTCTATTTGAATAATGATTAGGTAGGATCTGGCGAACTTTTAGATCTACTTCATTGGTAACAGCTATTTTACCAAATTCTCAGCACACAGTCTTATTAGGACTAGTGGCTGATTGAGGTACTTTTGCCGAAGCAGACTCTAACCAAAGTAGGTACTTCCAAGATTTGTACTTGATCTAAAAATTACTATTCTTGTGAGATATGTGAGCCGTAAGTGGTAAGCGTGCTGCACTACTGAGCTAGAGGTCTCTAGTTTAACCTCCGGCAAAATACGTATTTTACCTTAGGCTGTCTCATTTTTGACGAAAATCTTTACTACAGACTTGAAGATTCCTATCATTTACGCCAAAAATGAAAAAAAAAATATGATATGAATATCACAGTGAGATATCTGGGCCTTCCGTCCTTAATAGACCCTCGCATTAGCTTCTTGTTTTTAACTTAACAACAAGTTCTGTTTGTGATTGTTATGAATGTTCAAGCACAAAACACTTTTTGGAACTAGCTTAGATTTTTTTTAAACTATGACATTCGAAACATATTTTAAAACTCAGGTTCGCTGTTGAACTCTTTTGTTTTTTATTTGCCTAGTGCATACTGCGCTTGAGTACCAAGCATGCTGCGCTTGAGTGCCTATCATGCAACTACGGGTAGACGACATTTGACGTGTTTTATGAGTGACTCCTAATAATCGATTTTTCTAGAACGCTAATAAGGAGTTGGGCGCACATAAACAAATTATCTCTCTCTATCTCTTACTTCAAACAAAATTCCCGGGCCTCCATAAACTAGCTGTTTTGAAAAAAAAAAAGAAAAACTAAAGAACATGCCATGCACAACAAATTGAGCTCCTCGCCATCCGCAACACACTTTACTACATGATGCTCTCCGCAAATTACACAAATCAAAGACAAAATGCTGCCCTCACAACTGAATCAGTTAACCTACTTAAAGTTGAGCATCGCAAAGTCCGTCACTTATACCGTATATTCGTAAGATTACATCTAAATGATTCAAGTTGAAGTTGACGGCTCACTGGCTCATCTCATTATCCCAAATATGGTTTAAGTACAGCTTACTTTGACACTTATCTGCTTCTGAAGCGAGTAATTGACTTGCAATGACTGCCATTGAATGAAGTTCAAAATTGTGGTTATGAGTACCAGCACTCAAAGTATCGTTGCGGGGACGAATTGGGTTTTTTGTTTTAATTTTTTTGGTCTTCAGGCAATGGGCCTACAACTGTCTGTAGCTAGGAGTGTTTCTCTGTAGTCCCTTTTGTTTTGCACAGTTTTCTCTGGTTTCTTTTTCGTGAAGACTAAGGTTCATTTATTTTTTCAAAACAGTGATTATTTACAAGCACAAACAATTTTTAAAAAAACAGTGCCAACCGATTTATTTCCAATTTGCCATCATTTTCGAAGTTTGTACTAAAAAAAACACAGGTTCGCTGTTGAACTCTTTTGTTTTTCTGACCTCATACGTACTGCGCTTAGTCCACAAATTTGACAATTCAAGATACAGTACTAAGCGCACTGCATGCTCAATATTCCGTAAATATTTGCGTCAAAAATTAACCTCTTTGGGACAGACTTTCTTAAGACAAAAATATTGCATTCAAAGAAACCGATTCCGCAAACAACTTATTGGAAAGCGCTCTTACAAAGCCAATAAAAAATCCCTCCTCAGTCCTTTCTCTTCGAATGATACAATTTACTGGACATCCTCCAGTCGATTTCAATCCCATGCAATACTCCCCAACGAACTCCGGTTTCGTATATATGAAAATGTAGGTCAAGAGCTCTCATGACATGATTGCCTAAAGGAAATCAAAATTTTCTTTCCATCCACACCGAACCGGTAGACAACACTTTCTTTTTCCAACAACAAAATACCAAAAATTCCGATAACGAACAGAAGATAAAAGAAAAATCACTTTCTCAAAAATAACCAAACCACAACAACATGAAAACTGAACTCACAAAATTCGATAAAGAAATAAAATCCGTGGCACACAAACAAAAAGCTGGTTTCCCTTATGGCCTCGCAGCTTCGCTTCCTCTTTTATATGATTTATCCACTGAAAACTGTTTTATGTGCTGTATGTGTATAATGTGCACTTGGGCAAACTTTTTTCAACTCAACAAAACGAAGATGTACAAAAATGTATTAAAGATGCGGTCTTGTCGACGGAACAACACTCTTCACTCTTTGGCACCGAAACTTGGATTGAACACTGAGAAACTTTTCACCTTTCGTTTTATGATAGTGACTGGGGGTACTTTCCTTTATAGTAGTTCTTTCTTTGTGGCGTGGTCTCCGTTGTCTCCTGAATATAATATAAAAATCTGAGAGTGCACAAGAAGCGCGCTTATCGAACCAACGAAGTGAACTGATCAACAGCCGAACCGAAAGTTACCATCATACCTGTTGACGCTGCTAAGGTATTTAGCTTTTCATTTTTGGATTAACAGTTATCCCACAGCATAGACACACACCTAGTTGGATAGAGATAGACAGAGCAGTGCATTTGCGTGTGTGTGTTATCACGCATATGCAGGCAGCAATTAGCCTGGGAGCAGCATCAAAGTGAAATCGAATTGTGCGCAAAGGTATGCGGCTCTGGATAATTTTAGCAACTCGCGTGCATTGCGCTGAGCGTATACTCAACACGCACTTGATATACGTATTCAATGGCCGTACGAGGAGCGATAATAGATTCACGTCATAAAGTCCGGGACTAATTGAGGTATACTTCTTGCAAATCAAGTTGAGTTGGAAGGACCGTGGTATGCGGTGTTAAGAAGAATAAATAATGCGACTTCCCCGTGATAAAGTTTCGACTTTTTGTTTATAGCGTTTGACCTTTAATTGTCAACGCTTACCAGTGGGATTGTCCCAGTCCCCTCAGACACTATAACTTCTTAGGTAATTACATCCCGCTCTAAGTGTGAGAATCGGATTAAGGCCCTCAGCCGTAAGACGGCATGTGAACTTCGTTTAGTTGACCGTATTGAGTCTGGCCACTGGAATTGTGAGCACATTTTGTCAGGTTAACTGTTCGGTACTCGGTCTAAATGTTAATTGCATTTCATGCATAAAGTCGGGTACTCGTGTGGTTGGGTAAGATTGCATGACTACCTATGTGGAATTATTATTTTCTAGGAAGAGAGTGAGATGAAATAACTGGATTAATTGGGTTTAGGTTGAGGAGGCAACAAAAGTAGGTAGATTTTGTAATAAAACTGTACTTGTAGAGAAGTAATGTTGAATTACGCGAGATGGTAATGGGATGGTTTTAGCTGTTAGAAACGGAAAGGCTTTTGAAGCAATTTCAGATAAACTGATTCGATTCAGAGCGGGTAAAGTATGCATTTACTATATCCGGAACAGGAAATGATATTCGATGGGATTGTGCTCTGGATATGGTGGAGTTATTGCGTAGCCCTTTATGACTTTAGAAGCAGATAATCACATTGGATGCGGTTCGTTATAAAACATCAGTTTAGTATATGATTGAGCCCAGGTATCCGGAGTATCGAAGGGATCTAACAATAACGTGGGTAAAGTATAGGCAGTCGATTTCAGAGCGTTATAATTTTTGTTTAAAATAAAACTCAACAGAAGATGGACAACGAGATGTGCATTTTTTTAGCTCAGAATTTAACTTACTGCACAAAGTTTTTAAACGGATATTGAGAATATTCATTAGGCATTGCAGCGCTCTTAGTATTTACAGTAGTAACTGTTTAAAGCGAACCCGGTTAAAGCGAACTTTCGGTTATAACGAACCATTTCATGAAGTCCCAATCAATGCCCCATAAGAATTATGAATTTTAATTTCACATATAGCGAACCCGCCTAAAGCGAACTTTCGCATATAACGAACCCATTCTGCGCGTGAAATAAAGAAAATGTCCGGTTATAACGAACCAAAAATCTGTCGCTTTACATTGTCATCCAGATTTTATCAACTTTTCGGGACTTCCCCGAGAACTGTATAGCTGCGTACGAACCAACATTATTAAACGTCAAAATTTTGTCCTTCAATATAATTTGTTCGGTACTTCCCCGAGTAACCCTATGCTTACAACCGAAAGGTTGAGTGAAGTGACGCGCTTAAAAATCATTAAAGTAAAATGGGAGATTTAGAAACAAATAAAAGAAAATATTTCACATTAAAAGACAAATACGACTTAATAAAGCGTTTAGAACAAGGCGTAAAACAAAGCGATGTATGGACTTGCAGACGTCGAATTGTTTTTAAGCGAATTGAAATCTTCTCAAACAAAACAATCTAAAATTCATGACTTTTTTAAATAAAAAATTTAATAAAAATATAATGCTTTTATACTGAAATATTTACTTATCACTTATAACGAACTTCGGTTATAACGAACCAATTTGGCCAGTCCCTTCGAGTTCGTTATAAGCGGACACTACTGTATTATGAAGAAGAAATGAAGACAATGTAACTTCTATTCTATCATTCGAAAGGTTCTGTTCCATAGATGTACACAAACAAAGAATCTTGGGAATATGTCGCCATTAAGACAGGTAAAACGAATTAGCGTAGGAACCGTACAACTGAAATTTTTCAAAATGTTGAGAAAACTGAAAAAAAAACCGACGGAAATTCGAAAAAAGTGATTTGAAACAAAACAAAAATATATTTCTCATATTTTACAATTTTATATTTACAGTACAAACATATTTTTTTGCACCATTTTTTGTAAGCAAATTTCACAAACATACGTTTACCAATTGCAACCAAACTTCACGAAAATCATATATAGCCCAATACCAAAGATGTGTAAAAGTATGGCTAAAATCGGTAAATGCGTTAAGGCGTGATTCGGCGACAAACGAACACAATTTTAAGGCTCAATTTTTATATAATACATAGATAGGTATAGATTTGTGCGGAACGAATTTCGCCGGGTCAGCTGGTCATTCATGAGTAAAACTATTTTCAAAGCTTCGTATTTTTTCGATAGTAGATGTCGCTTTTTCGCTTATACAAAAACAACTTAGTTGTGGTACGTTTTTTTAATTATTATTAGATCCTTATAAAAGGTAGGGTCGATTTTTAATTATATTAAATTTGCCTAACATTCTCGACTTTGTTGTCATTTAGTGTATTCAAATTCACAACATAGTCCAAATTGTCGGCACTTAACGACGATGGTTCGTATTCCATTTATGACAACCGAACAACACAACAAAACAAATAAAAAACAGTTTATTCATTTTTACCGAAATATCAGCCACACACATGCGACACGTCCTCTCGCCACGAGAAAAACACCAAACACCAAATTAAATGCTGCGTCATTTATAATGTGCGTATAGTAAAACGGCACGGCATGAATTTTGTGCCTGGTCATTTTTTGGAGGCTGGCATTGAAATGACACAATGGCTAAAAAGTTCGGTCATTTCTCCTAAGAGCGATCAAATGAGCATGTTTTTTCTTAATTTTAGTGACACGAAATTCATGCCATTTGTTCAGCTATTTTCCTCGACGTCGAAAATGTTTCCCCAAAAATGGCGATCACACAGAACTACTTTAAAATGACGAAAAGCTTCACTCGAAACAATATCGTCGCCTGAGAATTGTTTTGTTCCATACGCCATTGGCACTTTTTTCGAGAAAAACGCATTTAAAGGTTTGCGTACTTGGTACTCCGAATCCGTGTGATAGGATTTATTTTTTATTTTTTTAACTTGAAGTTAGTCTTGTGAGGAGTTTACCTACCAATTTTCAAAGTGTTTTGCCAAACCGTTCACACGCTACGTTAATTTACGTAAGAGCCTACTTTTTTGACTTGTGTCCCACCTCCTATATTTTGAAACTGATTTTTTTTTTTTTGTCCATGCACGTGGAAACCAAAAAAATCGATATGGCTTTTCTTTAACACTAGTCCACGTAGGACAAACCAATTCTCAACTTCGTTAATATTTTGTCTATCTCTTATCGCAGTGTTATGCACGTGGAACAAAACAATTCTCGCAACAAAAATTGCAAAAAATTATAGGTATGGAAAATTTGTCCCAAACGCCAAAAAAAAATGGTTTATGGCACAAAACAATTCTACAAACTGTTGATTTTGGTGGATATGGGACAAATTCAATGCTCGATATATCGAGACTGGAAACACATAGAGCGTCCCTAAAAAGGCGAATCTGCTTCAACGATTGCACTCATATCCATTCTTTCGTGGGCCATGAAAACGCTGAAAAATATTCAGCAAATGAAATATCTGGAATCACGAAAACTCCAAGCTACTCATGTCACTTTTCATCTTAAATTTTGACATGCCAACGTCATTATGAGGAAAACATTTGTCCTAAATTTGTCAATACTTGTGATTGTCTGTCAAGCATCTGGTAATGCGGCTGTCGCAACGCACTCTCACGAAAGACACACGACTGACCACCGAATGGCTGAACTTTTGTGACATCAGCATGTCAAATTTTGCCACGAAAAATGAGTTTTACTGTTATCGTGGCAACATGTCTTCTGCTGATTTAATGGAAAAGTGCAAACAACCGCTTCAACTGGTACGAAGATTGTTGCGCTTGATATTTCAAAGTCATTTGACAAAGTTTGGCATCAAGCTCTTTTGTCGAAAATGCGTACTTATGGGACCGATGCGTCTCTTATTCAATCCCTAAAAAACTACCAAAAAGAACGTTCAATTCAAGTTGGTTGTTTGGGATGGTTTAAAATGCACCAAGGCTTCGTTTTGAGTCCGAGTGTTAACTTCGAATATCCATTCCAGGACACATGGATGGAACTCAAAATAAATCTAATCGGAACTCTATAAATTCACTTGAACATCATGCAAATTTTACGTGTCTCGCAATATTTTATCGCTAGAAAAAAAACCTTTTAACCCTGTTTTTAATTTTAACAATTATTTGTCTGCTTTGTTCGTAGCTTCGAATAAAAATCAGGAGTTACTTTCTTATGTTTTTGCATGTAGGTACCTAAAAAGAAAAATGCTTTTCCCCCTTGCACTCTCCGCCACTAAGCTCTCTAAGCTTTCACTGTAATCCAAAATTGTATTCCAATTGGATCTATTCTACTTCATACCGCACCATAAGGCGAAGGCGAACAATATGTTGGTGTACCTCTGGTAGTTCAATTTTTGAATGGCCTTAGGTAAGTGAGCAGCACTTTTATTATAAGTACAAACTTATTTACCGATTAGCACAAATCGCAATAACAATACCAACCGCCTTCAGTGTGTAAATTTAATTTGCTACCACAGTCAGTGATCGAATACCTACAACCTACCTACCAGAGCCACTTTCATCGTCATTCAAACATTGACTTTGTTGTCTTACTCTGTGGTCATCTTTACGCACGTCATGTACACTCGGCGCGTTGTCCTCTCCCTCGAACCCTCGCACCACAATAATACCCATCAACAAGTATACGTCGAAGCAGCAGCAAAAGAAGTGACGAAGAAGAAAAAAAAAAAAAATAGTAGAAATCGTCAACTTTAATGGGCCGCGCCGCCGCGCACAAATTGGCGTGGACGACTTAACCAAGTATCTCAAATTCGATAGCGAGAAAATGTTAAAAATGAAACTTTTTTCACGCAAATTAAATTCCAATCACATCTGCCCATTTGGCCCGTCAGTCATCGTCGTTGTTGTACCTTTCAGCTGCTTTAGCGAGTTCAGTTGATGGCGGTGGACATGATGGTGATGATGGATATGTGTTTGCATTTGCAAGCCGCAAACACACAAAAAAAGAAATATTTTCATTCAATTATGCGCACATAATCGTAAACTCGTCGAAAGCGTAACTCATCAGTTTAAATATGAATGCGATACCAGAGCCGGGCGGGGGGAGCTCTCCCCCTCACATACCATTTAGCTTGTTTCCGGTCAGCGGTCACTTGAAGTCGGATCTAGGTATCAACGTCTTGTGCGCACAATTAAATCAGCACAACTGTCCAAAAACTACGTCCATAACCATAATCCATAAGTGTGTACATTTTTTGGTTGCACGCAGTGAACTCTTTTCTAGTTCAGTTAAGGCATGTCGCATGTGGCATTTCAGGGGCAATTTAACGACTTTTGGTCTTGCTTAGGTGATTGGAGAACGGCTTGACGTTCTATGAAATGCAAAACTATTAACTAGTCCGCGCAAATATGGGTGCGGTCTGAGATGCTCTGTCACTTGGCTAGTATAGTTACACTTTCTAGGGCGATAATTAACGGAGAAGACGGCTTCGCATTCAAAGGCTTCATTATCGTCTGGCTCTTTGTGTGCACTGAACGTACTTGCACGTTCCGTAAATGAAGCAGTGCGACAGTGCTTTATTGGTTTTTACAAGTAGGTATGCATTTATTGAATAAAATGTTACTGCTGCGCTAAAAGGTGACTGCACTGAACCTTGTTGTCTTTATTGTTGTCCTTTGTCAGGAATAGGCTTGAGGTACCTACAATTGTTTTCGCATTTTGTAAAGAAGACCTTGCTGAAAGTGAAATCACAAAGCCGCGTCATGATTACCTATAAGTAACAATTGTGTTCGACCAAGAGATGAACAACCAACAAAGTGACTAACTAAGTGGGTGTGGATCAAACAAATAAATCCCTGGAACTATTTTTGCAATTGAAGAAGCGCATTTCACACGGCTGATGCATGTACCTTTGGCAGAGGTTTATTACGAATTTGACTTAACGTTGGGCGCAATATACATTTTTTTAACTCAAAATATTATAGCAGTTCAAAATTACTGTAATCGAAAAAGTCCCATAAGATCCACTGGCAAATTAATGATTTTTTACTTTCAGGCTACACGGTAAAAAGGATAAATATTGTTTTGTATTCTTTTTTAGTTAAATTATTCAAGGACTTTTACTTATGCTGTATAAGTATAAGGCTTGAAAGAATTCATTTTAAAACAACGTTCTATGAAAATGTCCAACTTGAACTAAAGATAAGATGAATTCCATCTTATTGCAATTTATCGGCCACCGGGATTTAATACATCAAAATTTATCGAAGAGCTTGAAGAACAGATTGATGGAGTTGGAATAGCGGGGGAATATAGTCAAAAACAAAATCTGGAATACGGGGTCCCACAAGGCTCCATATTGCGCCAATTACTGTTCATTATTTATGTAAACCAGATATTGACAGTTCTACAAAACAGCGTTGGATTCGCTTTTGCGGACGATACATCAATTATAGTGAGTAAAAGAGATCTGCAAACAGCAGTACGGACTATGCAATCGGAGTTTGACTCTACTGAAACAGGTTTATTTTGCGCTGGTGGAGTCTGTAATACGATATGGCATACTGGCGTGGGGCAATACAACGCCCAGTTATCTAGCATTGGAAATCTCAGTGGCACTGTGGCAGTGGCAGCCTCGGTGTCACTTTTTTAGTCGTCAACTTATTTTTGCGTTCTGTGCAGTTTATTGAAGTGATTTCTATTATTTACCTCAAGACTAACGTCTTCACTTCAAGGCAGAGAAGAACACCGTCAGAGTAGATCTCCGTCTCAGCGTGTATTTTTAGCTTCAATGATAATATGCTCTGCCCAAATTCCAACTTAAGGTTTTTTTCACTGCGCCACCTTGTGATGTGCTTTTTCTCCGGCTGGGGTTTCGCTCGCCGGATCCAGGGTTTACCAAAGAAACACCAAAACTTTGGTTTAGAGGTACACTTTATTCGCAGTGCGTTTTCTTAATACTAATTACCAGAGACAATACTGAGACCCCCAACTTCAACCGATTAACAGTTATTTGCCTACAAGCTAAATTTTACGCTCCCAAAAAGTTTAGGTGCGCTAGTATTGTTGCATAGAAATTCGTATTGACAAATGTCAAAAATCCTCTCAACCAACACATTCGCACCTAATCTTTTTTACATTTCACTGTGGGCAAAGCAAAACGGATAGGAATTGGCGTACACGGATAGGACAACAAAATGGCGGATTCCTGACAAAAATTGAGGGGGCCAGCGGCAAGAGGATTGTGAGTTGGGGGTCTCACCAGCGTTACCTCTGAAAATTTTCAGAAAGAGTCCAAAAAAGAGTCCCGACAGAAAAAAGGAGTCCCATAGTAATACCTCTGAAAATTTGTATAAAGAGTCAAAAAGAGTCCCATTTCGATCTAGGCTTTCTTATTGCGCCCTTAGTGGACTTTGACCTTCGAGTTTGAATACCCTTATTATGATAACACAAAACGCCATTATTTTATACGTTATAATTATATTGCAAATTCAGGTAAAGAAGTTTATAAATATTTATTACAAACAAAAATCAGTTCATTTAAAGTAAATAAATAAATTAAGTAGCCAGCTATCTATTCTTAGTTAACTTATACTTATAATTTAATTCATTAATTCATAAACAATCATCGCTTGAAGTAAAAAAAAAAAAAAAAAAAAAAACGAGGCTCAAAAAAATAAATAATAAAATAATATTTTCAGGTAACACCAAAAAAATAAATAAATATCTTTGATATTAGTTATTAGGAATTCTGTTCCTGTACTGCTGAATTAAATTCGAGCCAGGAACCCAGTCTTCTTTTTGCTTATTTTCTAGTAAGTTGAGCGCCGAAAACTTTAAGTCGGTTGGTAAGTTTATTTTTGGTCAAAACCAATTTTGAAAATAGCGTCTCAGCACACGCGCTACTATGGACAATGCTAAAATTTTGATTACAAAATCGTAGATTTTTTTTTTGAACAAATCAACGACCAAAACAACGACAACACAGAAATATAATCCATTCAATGCAATAATTTCCAGTTTCCATTTCTCATGAATGTAGGTTTTCTTGCACAAAGCCATTGACAAAATGAATGAAGCTATCCAAATACAAGTAGGTAGTCAAATAAATTTTACAAAATGACTCTACGAATGGGGCATCATTTTATGATTAAGTTACAGAAAAGGAGTCCGATTTCACTGATTTTCAAAAAGATGAGTCCTGGAGTCCGGGCGTTCAAAAAGAGTCAAAAGGACGCAAAAGCGTCCCCAAAGGTAACGCTGGGTCTCACTATGATTTGTTTATGCTAATTACAATGTTGCCATACAAACTACTGCTTAACAATATTTGAATCAGGTGTACAAGGTTCTCTGTATAACTCTATACAAACTACTTCCTAACAATATTTCGATATCTCTGTATGTCTCTATGCAAACTACTCGTATCATAATAATAACGTCTATACTACGTTTCTAACTACGTGGCCCGACTACAGCGTGGTTCCAGGGGAAAGGAATAGCAAGCCAGCTGGATTTGCTGACACTGCTTGATTTAAGGCCGGTCTCCCAATAGGGAATCCAGCCACCAAAAGTTTAGAATTTGACCGAAGTCGCCTTCTATAAATGGAGCCTTATCTGGTACACGAGATTGGTACAGTTTACTGGCAGGCAGGTCTCGCCTCATGGTTTTCTCACTCGGCTACTCATTGTTTTTCCTTCAAAAACACAGTGTGAATTCTATGAGCCGAGTGTAAAATTCTATGCCACATACGGGATTGGTATGTGAAAGTGTGACGAACGCTGGCGTTTCGTTACTCGCGAACTTCTGGCAAACATCCAAGAGTATAACTGTCTGGACAGAGCTTCTCAATTAGCCGTTTGAAGTCGGTAGAAAATTGTAGATCCCTTCCATTCGTTCCAAAAAAAAACGCACACCAAACGAACCTGAGAAGCTAGGCCTAGGGTCACTCCGAACCTGTTTTTTTTTTTTATATGCTCTGCACGATTTTATACCAAGTGTCTTTAGATATCCAGAAGTTTCTAAGCTCTAGACACGGTTGCGGACCTAGCTTCCATAAATACAATTTTGATTTCGGCCTGCCATATTGCCTCAGTAGATAGATTCTCTCTCAATGAGTGTGGTGGTAAAATTGGTAAAATTCCAATACATGTTAGTGTCACTAAGGGTACTCAGTTTGAAACTTGAAACTTTACTGCATCCTCTGAAAATCGTAGGCTTGTAAGAAGCTTTTTTCATTACGCGAATGAAATGATTTCGTCCATCGCTTTTTTATCATTACATGGTGGACTTAGTTTTCAGGTTGGCCAGCAAGAGACGCCCGAGACCCGACAGACCCCAGGTCTTATGCGCAACTAAGGTGCAACTCAAACCTCGTGTTTCTCAGTATTGTACATTTTTACTCCCACGTTTCCGCATTGTCTGATCCGTCCAGGCCAACGGGGCCTGCCATGAGCCATGACCAGTGATGCCAACTGAGGCATAATTCCGATGCTTGAGCAATTAAGCAATCATTTTTAGAAAAAAAAAGGCATAATTTCTTAAGAATTTATTTTTACAATCAAAATATGTACAATTCGAATTTGGTAAGTCTGGTAGTCTTTGATCAAAGTCGCATCATTAATTTTTATTTACAACTGTGCGTCATGCTTATATTCTTATTCTCTACTTGACTAACTCACCCAACCCAAACCTTGTATATTACTGAGATAAAAAAAAAAGGTTTACTTACCTATCGATCGACCAACATTCTGTAAAAGATTTTCATCACATTGCAGGTTGGTTGCTGTTCCTTTGTAAAATATATATAAATTTTTCGAGTTTAGGCATAAAAACTTCGATTCGATTCGGGTTGGCATCACTGGCCATGATATCGACTGTATAAAAAAACAATTTTCTCTTCCTCCCTCGTTTGATTTTCAGATGGGTACGCCCACATTTTTAGTGGGCGGCAATGATTCCACAAACACTCACAATTATTATAACTTAGGTACTATTATCTGGAGAGACTTCTTATAGATTTCTTGTAGATTTCCATGGTCTAATAAATTCATATTATTACCAAAACCCTTCCACTGTCATTGTGCTGTTCACGATTAGCCACCTCTACTGTCTGCGTTCTTTTAAATTTATTTCAGTTCACTCACTGTTTGCCTCTGAGTTATGATAATTGCACTCGTTCCACTTGCTCGCCTCGCAACCTCTCAAAAAGTTAAGAACAAGTTTAAAAATACTTTTACAGAGGTTTACCCGACCCGTTAACTTTTTACCCGAAACAATAAAAAAAAAAAAAAACACATCCCGGGGTATCGCCCCACAGCAAAACGGTCGACATTATCACACTTTAGGTTTGTTGACACGTTTTTCTTCTCTTTTTAGAGGGAAAAGTGTCCAAATGACGCATTGCGTGATTGGAAACGATAATAAGGTTCGGGTAGGTTTGTGCGCGGCCACTGTACGCTCTTGTTTTCTTCTTGAGGAATTCGGGAGGTTTTACTTTCGCACCTTTAAATCGAAGCGATGACATCGAGCAAAATATACACAGATCACTTAACAAGAAAAAGAAAAAAATGCTCACCACTTTCTCTTTCTTCGGTGTTTCTGCTTGTTTTCGTCGATTATTTTTCGTATTTACGTAACATCAAATTCTAAATGCTGACTTATATTGAATCAATGAGTGATTCGGTGTAAGTTGAAGTTGACAAATTAATTCAGATGAAATGAAAATGAGAAAGTCTTTCCATCAGATAGGGTGGGGTGAATTTCACATGCGTGTGTTGATGAGAATCAGCATGAGGTTTTTGTCATGTTCACTTTTTATCTCAACGCGCCTTACGCAATAGCTGCGTGGTTATAATTAAATTATTATGCATTTCGAATGATGTGGGCATTTGAAATTGAGAAATAATCGTTAAAAGTGTAAAACAGTCGACACGTTTTCGCTGGACTTTTACTCCGAGCAATAAAAAGTTATAATCTGCCTCGCGCTTAATAATGCAAATTCAACTGCAATTCTTAAATCGATTGTCTCCATCAGTGCGGAAGTAAGTAGCGCCGGACTTTGAACATAGTTTGAACTTTGAAAGGACTCAATTATTGGTAGTGGATATTCGGAAGCGAACAAACTTGAGTCTGCAACTACTACCAAGGCGGAAAGATGTTCTTGTGCAAAGAACGTACTTAGTGAACTCGTTTACTTATTGCGCTGGATTAATTAAACTTGCATTTGTTCGAAGTTCAGTTGAGAATTGTCTTCAGTTTCTGGTTAGCTTTGTCTTCAAGATGGTTGGCGTCAGTGATCCCAATTTTGTGATTTTTTTTTTTTTTAAGAAACTGGAAACAAGGTGACAAGCACGTAAAAAAATGTCTGTATTCGAATGTAAAGGGTGTTCGCGAAACAATTTTCGAATTTAAAATTAAATAATAAAAGATTCACAGGTTTTTATATAATCGTTTTTATTTTAAAATAAAACATACAAATGCGGATTTATGTTTTGAAAATAATTGAAGTTAAATGTTTACCACGGAGACATACACACTCATTTAAACGAAACACCATATTTTTTGTGAAAACTTTTTTGCAAGTTTCTTGCGAAATTCCTCTGATTTCGTTGCGAATATCTTTTCAGTTGCAATAAATTTCGCGGTTTGTTAACGTAGACTTTAGATTTAAGAAATCCCCATAAAAAAAAAAGTCCGCAGGTGTTAAGTCTGGCGATCTGGGGGGCCATGGGATATCACCATAACGACTTATGACTTTTTCGGGGAAAATGCGCCTTACAATGTTCATTGATGCCTGCATCCTGTTGAAACCATGTCGATCCGTTTACCCATTCATTGTTCTCCAACTCAGGTTCCAAAAAGTTTTCCAACATAGACGAATAGGTTTGGGAATTTTTTTCTTAGTGAAAGACGTGGATTTGCAATAACATCACGACGAACTGCTTCAATTGTTTCGTCAGTTCTCACAGTTCGCGATACACCTGGCCCGTGTCCCACTACAGGTCCTTGTTCACGAAAACTTCGCACCCACTTGCCAATAAGTTGCGTACTAGGACAATCCCGTATACGCCGAATATTGAAATGTCTTGCGAATAGCCACGGGAGAATCGTTATTTTTAAAATATGCCTCTACAGCAAACGCACGATGCTCCGCCGACCAACGATCCATGGCTACTAAAATCCGCACGACGCGTAAGTGTAATGAATTCGCCTCCCCCCTCCGCCGATACCCCGCTCGCCGTTTATTCAAATTCAAAGTCGAAAATTCTTTGGCGGACACCCTTTATAACTCGTTTTTTTTTTTTTTTTTTTATATACTTCTCCCGGGAAAGGCGAACCTATAACGCTTCAACAGCGCCCCGAGATGCTTGCAGATGTATGTTTGCTCTGCACTTAAATTGCTGCAAATTGTAGTCTTCTGGAAATATATCCCCAGGAAGCGAGTTCCAAAGTTTGCTTGTCCTGTACCAGAAGGAGTTTTGGAAAGTTGATGTCCTCGCGGTTGTCAAGTGTACTGTATGGTCATGAGTATTAGCAGCCTGTCTTGTTGGGCGCCCAAAAGTTGCATTTCGAGGGATAATGTCTTTGAGTTCCTCAGAACATCTACCATGGAAGTACCTATAGAACAAGCATAGGTAAGCGACTTGTCTTCTGTGCACCAACGGTTGTAGATTCGATGTGAGTGTAGGGTATTATGTATTATTATGTCTAAAAGTAAAGGGAATCTTTGTATACCAAGTATATTTTTACGTTGAAGTTGTTAATAAAAGAGGCTTAATTTTTCTTTATATGGAAATAAATGCAAAATTTCACTAGGGGAAAGGGTGATTTTTTAAGAGTTAAGTTTTTCAGGTTGGCAGCACTAGTTAGTAATGGCGTCCAAACGTCATCTGTCAAAGTGAAAAGTTTTCAGTATACTCTGCCATTTTATCTTGGATAGACTTACAAACGAGCAACGATTGCAAATTATTGAAATTTATTATAAAAATTCGTGCTGTGTGAAAAATGTGCACCAAAGACGACCGTGGAAGAAACGTTACCGTCAACGGCGAACGATATCGAACCATGATACGCGACTTTTTTTTTCCAGCTGGTTGAGTTGAACTTGGTTGACATGTGGTTTCATCAAGACGGTGCCACATGCACACAGCTCGTGAAACAATGGAAATGTTGAAGCATGAATTTGGTGAGCAGCTTATCTCTCGAAATGGCCCTTTAAGTTGGCCGCCAAGATTATGCGCTTTTAAGCCTCTTGATTATTTCTTGTGGGGTTATGTAAAGTCGTTAGTTTATGTGGACAAGCCGAACACGATTGAAGCCTTACAGGATAACATATCACGCTTAATTCGTGGAATACAGGCCGAAATGCTCGAAAAAGTGAAGCAAAATTGGACCTTCTGAATGGACCATTTAAAAAGGGGCCGTGGACAAAATTTACATGAAGTTGTCTTTAAAACGTAAATGGCAAAGGCCTATTTATCGATTACAATAATAGTTTTGAATATTTGATGCAAACTTGAGTCTTTTATTCGATTTGTAAAAAAGTTATGCTTAAAAAATCACCCGTTATATAGCAAAAAAAAAGCACGGAGCAGCAAAAACATTTATTTATAACGAAAAAACAAATGTATCACTACGAAACAGTTTTTTTCATATTTTTCGTTCAATAAAAATAAAATCTTACTTAAACTGAAAAAGGGTCTATTTTGATCATTTTTAGAAAAATATGGGCCACAGGTCATGAGGCTCCCAATGGGGCTCACAAATCTTTTCAAATAAAAATGAATCTTATCGGTCATCATAATATTTCCCAAAAATGCTTCAACTATCACGGCGATATTTAGGACAGCTCTGATGCAGTACTCCAAACGTTTTTATACGTCACCAGGATTGAGCTGTTTAACGAACTTTCGTTTTCGACTTCCTATTCGTAAACGCTTTGGAAGCCAGTTTAAGTTTAAATTCACAATTTCAGGATACTTTTTATAGATGCAGCAGCTTTGGTTTTCTGACAGCACCACTAGGGGTTTTGGTTTTTTTTTTTTTTTTGGTTTCGTTCAATCGAAAGGTTGTCCTCATAACCCATAAAATGCTTGCAAAATGTTCGAGCAAGCGAAACCAATCTCACCCCTGGATTTTGTAAAGGTGAACGCAGATGTTTTTTTTTTTTTTTTTTAATCCAAGTAAAAGTGCCACGCCACAACTTTTTTTTTTAACATCGTCAGTTTCAAGACAGTAAGGTATACTCTCTGATGTTTGTCAGACGTTCGCAGTGGCGCAGTGGAAAAAAACCTCTCGCGAACGTCTGACAAACATCCGAGAGTATAACTGTCTTGACAGAGCTTCTCAATTAGCCGTTTGGAGTCGGCATAAAATTGTAGATCCCGTCCATTCGTTCCAAAAATGAAAACTCACACAAAACGAATGGTTGTCTAGGTCTAGGGTCCCTCCGGACCTGTTGCGCCAACTATTTATTTTCTTTTTTTTTTTACTCAGTAATTGGGACATTTAAAGAATTACGCTTCAGCGTATAGACATTTTTCAATTGAAGAATTTAATAACTAATCATTTAAAACTACAATTAAACTTTAAATTCGAATCCCCGACAGACGACATTTATGTCATTGTATGTTCCCAAATTTGTTGTATAAAGTTGTAACGAAAAATAAAGAACTTATTAATACGTATCGTTAGGGTCGACCTCAGAAGTTTCTTCCAGGATCTATAGTATTTTGTTTATATTTTTTGTCATTATTTAACGGAGCTACCTGATGAATAGGAAAACAACACTCGTAGGTATGGATCTTTGCAAACATTTACACAATACTGAATGAATTTACTGGATTGAGTCAACAAAGTTCGTTCCTCAGCTTGCTGACTCTAACAATTTCTTACCCTACATCGCACCGTTGTTTGAAAAGGTTATATGACCACGAGAACAACACACCTTGTGTAGATAAATCCGCGTTCTTTATGTTCGACGGAAGTATACGTGCATGAAATTGCTCCTTTGTATCACCTCCATCATTAAAAATACATGTTGCAACAGCACCGCATCAGCTCTCTTATAGTTATAACTTGTCTATCTTATAACGTTGGTGGATTCAACTCTGGTTGCACCCTATTTTCCTTTTGGTTGGCACTAACTAGATAGCCTTTGATTGCACAATCGAAGACAGCGATACAACGGTCGGCTGGTCCACCGCCGCTTCAAATTGTCTGTCATCCCCCGTGGGTGTTTTGTTATCGACAAAATTAACCCCTGAGAGGATTTTTTTCTGTGCATTGCTTTTCAAAAGACCAGCTTCCCATAGAATTCCCTTTAGACCTCTGGCTGTACACTATACGTTCACTCAATTCAAAAGTTTTCGCTGATTGTCGCACATGAAGAGAAAAAAATCGAACAGTTGGGGCGAACACCTATTCCCAGATATAAACTGGCACTGGCACCATTAACTCAGGCCGACAACATTCTGGGGTCGATCTGGATGCCGCGGTGATGGTGTACCACACACAACCATAGCAGCAGCAGCATAGTCATATTTATGAATCTACCAAAATGCTGTGCGGAAACCTTCAGGCAGATTATGAACTGCTGTTATTGTGCTTAACAAAATACTTCTGGGTTCTGGGTAGGCATCGTCATTTGGAGGGTACGTAGCCACTCTGCTGACTTTTGAATGTTAACGTTTATGTAGACCAACTGTGAGGCTCTGTTCGAATGGTAGCGAATGGAACCGCCGCTGCCCGTCAAACCATTTACGACGACGATATTGGTGGCATGGTATGGCTGGGAGGAGGCCACCTCTGAAATGGTGGCAATAATTCGGCATTAAATTGAAAGGAAATAAACACAGTTGTGCTGAAAGCTCGAATCTCGACGCGGTTTTAATGATTACCATAGCAGTGCATGACAAAAAGGTTCATACCGACGATAAAAAATACGTTTTATTTTCTATTTGCAATATTTAATTTAATTTCAATTCTTTCTTTTATTTTTATATCCTTTAATTTAAATTTTATACAAATGAAATAAAATTAAAACTTTTTCTTAAATTTTTTTTACATTATTTGTAAGTGGCAAAAAGCAGAATAAGCAGAATATCATTGATTTAAATTTGAAAATTTTAATTTTGTAAAACAGAATTATTGAAAAAGCAGGATTTTTTAACAAGCATTTTGGAAACAGAATCTCGACCCGCACCCGTTGCATAATTTCTTGTGAATTTCTACCACTATGTCCACTTTTCACTAACGTCTGGCAAACATCTGTGAATATAACTATGCAAACAACTTAAGCAGACCAAGGTACCACCTTATGGTGAGCAGCATTGGTGAAATTTTGAAAACCGTGAGGTCTCTCTCTTAAAAAGAGCCCAAACTATAAGACTCGAAATTCCAACTTACGGGTTTTTTTCCCCACTGCAGTATAACTGTCTTGAAAGAGCTTCTCAATTTGCGTTTGGAGTTGGCATAAAATTGTAGATCCTTTCCATTACTTCCAAAAGTGAAAAAATCACACACAACGAATGGTTGTGAGAAGCTAGGCCTAGGGTCCCTCCGGACCTGTTTTTTTTTAACTACATATAAGACATTTTTAGACACACATATCTAGTAGGAAAAATTCTAAGAAGTTAATCTATTTATGTTCCCAAATTCAGCGACCTCCTAGTGCCACAAAAACTCAAGAGGAATTTTTATTCAAAAATAGAGAACAGCAGCAGAAAGGAACAAAGGGACTTCCAACTTCTTACTTCTGATGGTCTTAAAATTAGTTCTCTAAAAATGCCTTTCTTTTCTTTTGGGGATTCGAAATACGTACCTTACCTCTCAATTAGAACCGACTTAGAGCTACAATTTTGCACGCAAGGACCTCCGGTAATAACCCAAGCACTGTATGGCAACCATGTGTCAACCACTTAATATGTGGGTACCTCAAGCAGTTAATTAAAAGTTGACAATAATTTTAATTTTCTCTTCATTAGCCAAGTTTGCGCAACGGCTCTGTGTGTGTGCTTCACATTATGTGAACTTTTCTTTGTACCTTACCTAAGCCCAACAAACGTTGAAACTTCGAAAACAGTTGCGGCGCTGGAAATTGGGTAATGTACCAAAAAAATATCCAAAAAAGAAGAGGTAAACGAAGCACGTTTGCTCGAAGGCAAAAACACACATCGTATACATGCGAACCTACCTACCGTGTCAAAGTGCACAAGGACGACAAGCGCATCATTGCCTAATGCCAAAGGCTGAGACAGAATTTTCCAGTGTGTGTCAGTGTCAGTGCCTGTGCCTGTGCCATCGCTGGCTGTTGGGAATTAAGAACTTTTCCCAAACGACGATGTTTTTCTTCGGAAAGTTTTCATTTTCCTCCCAATATTGTCTTGAACTTTTTTTTTCCCCGCTCCTTGTGTTATCTGCTTAAGGTATACGTGTGTCTGTCAGCTGAATTCAAATAGAATCATCCACCGATTCAAGTGTCTGTGACCAAATTTGGCAGTACGTCATTAAGGTGTTCATCACGTACCAGCAGTAAAACGTGCGTTTTGAAAGAAGAAAATTAGGAGCTCCCAAAAAAAAAAAAAAATACCTCCATGTGGAAAGGGATTGTCTAAGCTCTAAGGAAATTCCAAAGTTAACGAATGAGAATGGAATTTGCGCTATTTTTTACCATTAGCGACGCGGTGGGTCGTCTGTGTGGTTGAACTCCTGACAGCCTTTTGTATTTAATTAAGGCATGGGAAAGTTGAGTGATTATCACTTTGGGTTAAGTTTTTCCTCAAAACTGAGAAGTTTATCCGAAGGTTTTATCCGATGGTTTAATTGATGCGACTTTTGTGAACGATTAGGCAGTTGATTAGCGTTACCTTTAAGCCACAAACGTTGGCTGGGACAGTCGACCTACCTAAGCCGACGTATATAACGGGGGTCGTTTTCGGTAGCGCAATGGTGCGGCACTAATGTTCAATTAGCGCCCAATTTCGTCTGCTGGAAAAGAACAGAAAGTTAATGGAGATCATTTATCGCTGATTGTGTCCCAAGAAAGTTCTTAATTCCTTTTGCTTAAGGGAAGCGATAGTGGACGAAAGTCGCTCAGAGCATTGGCTCATTTTCACAAAATGGATAGACATAGCTGAGGAGATGGGAGTCGACATTTTGGCATTTGCAATGGGTGGGGCAATACTAGATATTTATCGATACTCGTTGTATGCTCTATAAGCAGACAAAGGAGTCTGTATCTAGCATTAGAAAAAGTGTTCTCATTAAGGAAACGATACTAATTTTAACAGAAATCGCAACTCCGGCAACACTTCAAAAAGTCATGCTAAATGTTGTCCAAAGAGCAGAGTGAATGAGTCCTTAAGCTACAATTGCATATGCCAGTTATCATGTCAAATTTTGACATGCCGACGTCATTATGACGTAAACATTGGTCCTAAATTTGTCACCACGTGTGATTGCCTGCCAAGCGTCTGGTAACGCAGCTTTCGCTGCGAACTCTCCGATTTTTTGTGACGTCTTCATGTTAAAGTTGCCACATAAAATGACAGTTGTAATCGTAACGTAAGGGCGGCCACTTCTTTTACTTCTATAACTTTGCGCACCCATTGTAAAAAATCACCATTAAATATACTTCGATTTGCAATCGATTTCATTAGTTTTTTTTATAAAAGTACCTAAGGAAAGGGAGTTTTGGATCACCCTGTATCTTTGTGTTTACACCATTTTTAGGTACTAAAATTTCTATAAAAATAGTTCAACTGTAGGTGAATGAAATCCTAGTAAGTCCGACAAAGTTCTACATAATCTACGACTATTTTTAATATATTCACACTTTTTCAAAGGACGTCTCTCTCCCATTGGCATCCGAGGGAAAATAATGATAGGTGCTGTATAAAATTTTCAACATCGCCCAGTCATTGAATTTATTATGCAGGTATGCACTCCTGTCTGTTGTAGTCACAGGAAATAAGAAAATGCTGAACAAGATATTATATCCATGTCGTCCATTAATTTCGCCTGTCGAGCTGTTTTTCGTTCTTTCATTAGCCAAATTCTTCCATCAGTTATACACCATAAATCGAGGAAAAGCTTCAAACCAGCCCAGCCGAAGCAATAACAACAAGACCAAAGTGTAATTAATTGACGACTGCCAAAGTCGTATAAAGAAAAATCTTATTTCCCGCCCCCTGATGGGGAGGAAAAAGCAAACAAATTCCGCACACAGGTCCTTCTTCGAACAGACGTTTGAACAGAGACGCTGTAGGAGCTGATATTCGCTGCACTATATAATGTAGAATGCGGAAATATAAGTGTCGTCTTAAAAATGTCTCTCGTAAATTAAAGTTGTGAACGCTGGCCTTTGCCCTGTCTCCTGCAGGAATTCGCTCCGCTCCCTCTTGATGACAATGAAAAGTGGCCGAGCGCAAGGATCCTATATTCCGCTCCCGCCCGCCTGCGCCGGTCGTTGACTGTTTATAATGGGCCATGACAGTAGCCTCTTGTATACTTGAACACTCACTTGAACACACACTTAACAGGAACAAAGTATGGCGATTTCTCGTTGCCAACTTCGTGTACAGCACTTAAGGCCCCATCCGCGCAGAGCGATGAAATTGGACTTGGTTGCGGGCAGGCGGCAGGGTATTCAACGTGCACCTTTCGTATATATAATAGTCCAGTACTGACTGACCTCCCGGTCTGTTCTCTGTAAGACTCATACAAATATTATGCTGGTAGCACACCAAGAGCAGCGCACCGACCATTGGTGAGCAATATTTTTTATCCTTTCAAGTGCTCGGTGGAAAATTTTCAAAAATAAAAATTAACGTTCATCGTTTGTTTAGCAGCGGTTCGTTTTGTTTTGTTTCGTACCTTCTATCTGAAGGTAAGACAACTACACAAAAGCAGAGTCGAGTTGCATTGCACTTCATTTTAATTTAATGGCTGAGAGGGATGGTGCAAGGACTATGCGATGATGATACTTGTGCTCCGATCCAAATGCAGTTGCCAGACAGACAATGCTTGGCCAACTCAGAAGTGGTCGACGGAACAAAATCCCATCAGCGTACACGAGACGAACATACCTAATCAACATTTCATTTATTATTATTAACCTCCGTTTGTATATGGAGAGTGTGAGTGCGGATAGGTGAAGTGGAATGAAAGGACGACTGTGTGTCGGATGGCAGTCTTTCTGCGAGCTATAGTCCCAATTGCGAGAGTACTTCTCTATTGTATTTTGTTAAACTTAACTGTGGTGTTTGCTTTCGGAAAACGGTGTAAGGTATATGGTGTGCTGTGCACATAGGGTGTACCATAACAGTTTTTACGCGGGTCGAGCTTTTTTTTTTTTTTGTGACTGCGCCATGGCCCGCATAATGCAGCATCGTCTGCGAGAGGGGTTCGTATGGTGGGTAGGTAAATGCAACTACATCTTGATGGCATTTATACCTATACTCTTTAGTAATACCCATTATAACCTGATCCAGTTTGAATTGGACATTTCTGAGACTTATGGCAGAAACTTTACTATTTTGTTTTAAAGGAAACCTTTTCCAACTTAAAGCCAGCTGTAGAAAGGGTCGCTAGGTTGAATGCGAACTGTTTCAGCTATAGAAATCTCAAAACCGTTCAATTTTGGCCCAAAAATAGTAACAGCCTTTTTTTACTTCTTGTTTCCTATATTCCGCCACTACACGGTTAAAAATATGAGGGTGTTTCTTAATACCTCCGCAGTATTACAGGTCTATGCAACAGAGGAAAAATTAGTTTTCAATATTTCCAATTTATTAAGCTTTTTCTGTAATATTTTTATATTAAAATTTAATAATTGTTTCATTAAAATGCTCATTTTAATACGAATTTTCTGAACTTCAATCTCGAACGATTAAAATCCAGTATTTTTGTTCTACAATCTAACCTAGTCTATATAAAAATCATATTTCAATCAAGAACTTATTAGAATTAAGTTATAGTTGACCTAAAATAAAACATCTACTCTGATTACATTTAAATACGAACTTATTAAAACCATCAAGTTCAATACATTTGTATTTGGTTTTAATACATGATCTGAACTAAAGTTAATATATTTAATTAATTGGTTTATTACTTTGCAACCCAAATATTATAATTTGTTGCTTGGTTAAGAATTTGCAGTTAGTTTAAGCGCCCTACTCAATGGAGTGGGTGATTTAGATAGAGTTTATTTAAAAGAAAAATGTTTTAAAAATATAAACAAGTAAAAGTCATTCTTAAAAATATTTACATTGATATCCAATAAGAATATTATTCTAACAAGTAAGTAACATTAATTCCAAAGTATTCTTGTAAGAAGCCTTAATAATTTCTTTTTATTCTTTTAGTTGTGAAGCGCAGAGATGTTCCTAGTAGATTTGCTATTCATTGCCTCAGAAATATAGCTATTACATACCAAAAAGTAAGTAATTAACTGAATAATTAATAAGATAATTCAGGCATTCGTGAGTTCTCCTTCATTTAAAGGTTCAGAAAAATATACCTACGTAAGGGAGCACAGCGGCACTCTATAGGATTATTTTACAAGGGGATAAAAGACACCGGAATTTGCCTACGCTTGACAATTTTCATATTATTGTAATATTTAAAAACAATACAAAATTGTATTGAAATAAAATATTTTTGGTGTAAAAATATATCCCATAGATATTTAAATCAAATCTAAAGAAGTATTAAAATGTAATAAGATTGTATTATATTTTAATCTGCAGTTTATTTAATTCGAATACAAATGTATTAAAATTCTTGAATTTTTCAATATAAATAAGGGTTTAATTTTCATTGAAACTCATTTCCATCTATATTAAAATTTAATATTTCAGACACATTTTGTAATAGCAGACATTATATAAAGTTAATAAATCTTTTATTAGTTGTTTAATTTGAATATATGCAAAATACTATATTTTAATATTTTTTCGGCGTGGACTTATATACAACCCCAAAAATATTAAATTTAACCTCACTGCCACCTCCGAACGATGTATTCACCCACAGTGCAAGGCAACTTCTCTACCATAAAAAATGTACAATGTACATGGTGTGGTAGATAAAGTCCCCACTGTTCTTAGCCAGATTTATAAAATCGAACCTGCAGCTCACTGATTATATGGTTGGTTTCCAGTTCCGCTGGCACAGTGCAAGCATACATACCTAGGTATACAATACATGGTGGGCGATTTTCAAATATAACCGACAACTTATTTTCTCCTGCATCCTGCTCAAAAATCGACTTACACCATGACAAGCTGCGAATGAATAATACGACCTGAAGGACTACCAAGAGTCATGGGTCACTTTACTATACTAGACTTCAGTTTCCTTTCAAAACTTCACAGGAAACAAGTCTTTTATTCATCTCATTGAAGTCACAGTGGCTTACTGTTGCAAAACAGAGCTCCATCAGAGTGGGTCTCAACAGCGGGAGCTTGCCAGTTACTAGATCAGCTGTGATTTTTGGTGGCCTTCCGGATAGCCCAGGTTCCAGACAGCCCGAACTTTTTAGCGAGTAGCCGGTCTTGTGTTCTGTGGCGTACTGTACTTAAAGGTGTAGATTGTCAGTACATGCTTGCCTCCTACTTAACAAAGTTCAACGCATCCCAGTGCTCCGGTATCAAAGCTCCCTACATCCGGACGCCAATTTTTTGTGTACTCAATTCGCCTTTGAAATTCTCTACCGCGCTTTATAAGAAAAGTGGACGACTATGCGAGACTGAAGATTGAAGACTTTTTTGTTCTCAGTAATTTAATATAAGTCCCTATACTTATTAATTTTTTGGATTTCTCAGATAAATAAATAAATAAAAGCCCAGCATAAAGGTATTAGTAACTGTATCGAAGGAAAAGGAAACGATTTAAAAGAATTCCGATCTAAATAAAACAACTTCAATTTTTGGTTGGGAAAAAGAGCAATGCTCATAAAAAACCCAAGTTTATTTGCTTTCGTGACTGTCTTGCTTGCTGGCTGGTAAAGAACTAACTACTCAAAAGTCGTACGCGCAGTAGTACGAAACCTAACCGTTTTATCATGCATATGTATTAGTGTATGTTGGAGGCATTTATAAGAAATACACTCATAGACATCGCATACTATAAACTCGTATGCATCGCATACGATACAGTGCCGCCGAAAACGCCCGTTTTCTCTAGGGTCTCCACAGTAGGCTTCGTCGTCGCTCCGCCTGCTCCTACCTCTCTGGATCAGCTGATTCGACTGGCAGGATACACACTTTCTGTACTGGTCTGGCAAACTGTCCTGTTTCGGTTTGTATCATTACAGATCGGACTAGACCATCCTTGCTCCTAATATGCTGGCACACTCTTCCCATCGACCACTGTGCTGGCGCAAAATTATCACTTTTAATCAATACTAGCTGTCCAACTTGCAAACTCTCTCTCTCTCTTCTCCACTTCTTCCTTTCTTGTAAAGTCACCAGATACTATTCTCGCCATCTCTTCCAGAAATGCTGCAAGATTGCTTGCCTTTCTTTCCACAATTTTATGCCTTTCGTATTTGACTGTTCCACTATCGTGATTGGTATTGGTATCACTATGGGTTCACCAATCAGGAACTGTGCTGGCGTCAACGCTTGCATGTCGGCAGGATCATCGCTCAACTGATGAAGTGGGCGGGAATTTAATATGCCCTCTATCTCGATGAGTAGTGTTGAAAATTGCTCATACTCGAGGACACGCTGGCCTACTATTCTCTTCAGATGATACTTCAGCGATTTGACTGCTGCTTCGTATATGCCCCCTTGATGAGGGGCTGCTGGCACCATAAACTTCAAGTCAGTCCCTCTCATATTGAGACTGCTGAATACGTTACTCACTTGCCACTCCTCAAAAGCTCTCTTGATCTCTCTCGCAGCACCGACAAATGATGTGCCATTGGCAGTTATTAACCATGCCAACCGCGACCCGTTAGGTATGATCGCTGTATGACGCATATCGTATCTTTCACTTGCTCTATGAAGGCGCCCACCAACTCGTAGGATACCCTCATTATCGAATACTCAATCTCGCTGCCCTCAGGCAATTGTCCCCTATCACGAAACGCTGTAATCTCCTTTCGATAACTCTCTTCTTGTGCCTTTTGGATTAAATACCGCATGGCATGTGTTCTCTCGCTGGCTGTCAGTACAATAGACGTTGATTCGCCTCTTCGTAACCTCTTCCTTCTTCTCTTCATCCTTATAGCATCCACGAAACGGAACACATATCCGAGTATGCTTAAGGCTCTTTCCAAATTGCTGGCATAATCTGCAATGGGAACCATTGCTTGTTGGTTTGGCATCCATATACCAAGACTTTCCTCAAAATGCATGACTGCACATATATGCATTTCGTCTGATGCATCTGCTGGCACATTCTTTACTACCGGATTCGCCGGCCATTTAGCCACCGGACCGGTTAACCACGCTGGCCCATACAACCACAACTTGCTCTTCATCTTTCCGTTTGCTTGCTCAACTTGCACATAAATTGCTTGCTCAACTTGCACATAAATTACCGCTTCATACGCTATCATTGAGGCATCCGAAAACCCATGAATTTGAATCTTCGCCCCTTCCCCAGTTCCTATCAATTCGAAACTGTTCCAGGTATCTGATACCCATCCAAAATATCTTCCATCTGTCTCTAATTCCAACTGGCACCTCCTCATTCCAATCAAGCGCTAGCCGCCATGTATCTTGTATTAGAATCTTTCCCATTATTGTCACTGGCGCAATATACCCATTTGGGTCATACAACTGAGCTACACAACTCAATATTTTTCGTTTTGTAATCTCTCCGACTATCTCTAATGTTTTGACAATGAAAGTGAATTGATCGGTGTCAATCAACCACTGTAATCCTAAAACTGGCGCTGGCTCTACACTCTCAAAGATCATTGTCTCTTCACTATCCGTAGCAAACTTGCTCGCTAGCCATTTACTATTCGATTTCCATTTCCGTAATTCAAACCCAGCTGTCCTTAGTACTTTATCGACTACTTGCGCTCTGCGATATGCTTGCTCTTCGCTGTCCTCACCTGATACACAGTCATCCATGTATAGGTTATTTTCGATTACTCTTGCAGCGTCCGGATCCAACTCGCTAGCATCACGAGCACACTGTATAACGGCTCGTACCGCATTATGCGCTGATGATGTCATTCCATATGTGACGACCGTCAACCAATACTCCTGTAACTGTTCCTTTGGTGACTCGTGCCAGAAGATTCGCTGCAAGTCCCATTGGTGCCTTGCCACTCGCACTTGCCTAGACATCATTTTGATGTCAGCACTAAACGCTATCCGATGCCTCCGAAAACGCATCACTATCTCTGGTAAATCTCGCTGCAACTTTCCACCTAGCTGCTGGACTTCATTGAGTGACACCCCCTTGTCGGTCCGACAACTAAAATCGAATACGACACGGAACTTCTTTGTTACGCAATGATGTGGTACATAATACACTAGCTCGCTTGCTCTTTGCTGGCCAATTACTTTCGTCATATGTCCCAGACTCTCATACTCTCGCATGAAGTCCACATACTTCTCTCGTAATGCTGGCTCCCTACCTAATTTCCTTTCTAAATACATAAACCTTCGCAATGCTATCTCCCTTGAACTCCCTATCTCTTTAATGCCTGGCTTCATCGGAATGGTGACGATAAAACGACCTTGCTCATCTCGCTCAGCTGTTCGGACGAAATTGGCTACAACTTCTTGCTCCCCTATCGTGCTGGCTGGATGCGGACCGTCGCACCATACTGTCCATACTGTCCATTTCGATGCATTTTGCTATCGATAACACCTCTCCTGTCTCGGCGTCCATGTTCAATGGATGATCACCAAAGACCACTATCCCAAAGGCAGTCTCTATCAAGACCACCCCTCCTATATTTCGCGGAATCGAGTTTGCGAAGAATTTGACCCCCAACAAGATTCCGAATTGCGCTCTCATCCAATAAACTGGATCAGCGTATTGACTGTCCTGACTAGCAGCTATCGGTCGTAGATTAACTTGCGGTGTGTAGACTGTCCAGATTGATTCTCTTGGTAGAATCCAAAATTCATCTTCTATATGGAAATCAGATTCGAGCCAAGGCCCCAACCGTAAAGTCGCTTGCTTGTATAAACGAATGGGATTGCCATCTATCCCTATGATCCTTTGTGTGGCAGACTTCGTCACGATATGGAGTGAATGCATGATGTCATGCGATATGAGATTTAGCTGTGCGCCCGAATCAAGAAGAGCGCGTACTGGCCCAGATACCAAACCATCTGACTGTACCCTAACCTTGAATGTTGGCATCAATGCCGATGTCTTATCTGCTATGGACTCAAGAGAGGAATTAAAAGAATTTAAATAGATAGCAAACAAATTGTGATGTTCTTTATTCGATTTCATGTATGTTGGTATACTGTCTCTGCTATCCGTCTTGATTCGCTTGCATGCTGGCTCTTGCTGTCAATCTTTGTTACCCTTGCGCTTGCTGGTCATTGCTGTCTTTGTCTTCAATACTATCTCTGGCTTGATGGCGTCCCCGGCTGGACACAACACGCTGTTGTGCTTCTGCCCCCCTTGGCATCGAGGACATGCACCTTGGTAGCACTGGCTAACGCTGTGACCCTTCTTTAAACAATTATATAGTTGGTGCCCTGGCTGGCTCCTTGAATGTTTGGCTCGGATTAGCTTTTCGTTGGCTGGCTCGTTCACTTCCAAATCGATAGAAGCGATTATCTGCACGATTTGGTCTGGCACTGCTGATTGATTCAGTGGAACTGAACCGAGGATTGGTGGACTGGCTGCCGGTTGCCGCTGCTTGCTTGTCAAGAAAATCTAACATCTGCTTGGCAGTAGGAGTCTCCAATTGGCGTTGTAATTCCCACTGCTTTGCTGTCTCGCTGTCCAAACGCTCGTGCAGCATGTGCACCACAAACATATCCCAATGTTCAGTGGGCAGTCCCTGTGCTCTTAGCTGGCGCAATGTCTCGTGTGTGACGTTAGACATTTGTTGTAGGTCATCTGACCTCGGGTTCGCTTGCAGAGCTGGCAGACGTATAAACTGGCGCAATAGCTCCCGACATATCGGGTACTTTTTGTTATACAGTTGATTGAGGCGTTCCCATGCCTCGTGGTAGTTATCATCAGTGAGCTGCCACTCACCCAATGTCGTTGCTGCCTTGCCCACTAGAGATTTCCTTAGGTAGGCAAATTTAAACGCTGGCGTCACTCGCTCGTTGTTATGGATCGCTGCCACGAACCGATCGTGAAACCCTTGCCATTTCGTCAGCGACCCATCAAAATCACCCCAGGTATTTTTTATATCCTGGGCCTGTACTGGCATCTGGACTTGCACCTCTATCGGCTGTAAGTTAGCTGGCATTACTTGCGCTGCTGGCACTGGCTCCATTTCCCTATCCTGACGCCTCAATGTTTCCAGACGACGCCGAAATGCTGCTTTGGCATCATAATAAAGACCCTCTGCTCTTATCATCTCTTCCTCGACCCTTTCCAACTCGCTGACGGCAATCGAATCAAGCAGCTCCAGATGCATGGTCTCAAACCGGACCCATGCCTCGTCGAGCCGACCAAGACGCACTTGCAGTCCCTCGCTGTCATTGAGGGAGAATTCCAAACTTTCGACATAATCGGCTAGGCGTTGTATGGCGCCTATTGCTGCTCCATGCCCTTTCAGATTTACTGTATGCCTATAAGGAATATCGAAACGAAAAAGAAAAGAAAAAACAAGAAGGCCACACCAAGATTGTGAACCCAAAATTAATAAGCTGTCGTGCTGGCACTGCTATATGAAAGGTTAAAATATTTTATTAAATGATTTTATTTTCCTGCGGGCTTTCATGGCAAACGAACGTAAACACAACAAACACTAGCTGTACTACTCTCTGGCATATTCACTTGCCTACTTGCTCAACTGACTTTGCTGGCACCCTATCCGTCTGAACATAACTCAGTATTTATTTTTTAAATTTACCACTCTACTCGCACTGCTCGCTCTGATTGCTAGACTATCTATGCTGGCACACTATCCGTCTATATATGCTGGCACACTATCCGTCTGTATATGCTGGCACACTATCCGTCTGCAGACTCACTTTCCCGCTCGCACTTATTTTCATTTCTCATCGAATTTCATCTCTTGTGAATATTCGGTATTTCCGCTGTAATCACTATCTGCCTACCTACTTTGACATGCGCATGTCCTACTATACAGCTTGCCCTTGTGTTTGTGCAAAGTCAAAACACAGAAAAAACCACCCTTGCTTACACCACTTGCGTATCACTTCGCTTGTGTGTATCACTATCTGCTGCTGGCTCCTTTGTGCATGTTCGAACACGAATCATGACCACTATCACTTGCACAAAAACTCTCCACTCGCACATACCTTCCTATGCCGGCAAAACAAACCAAAAACACACAAAAAAAACTACCTACGCTGCGAAAATAAGATAAATTCCTGTTTTGCACACTCCCGTCATGCAAAATTAAAGAAAAAAGCATTGTGCTCGTTCGATTGCCAAACCACCCTTATCACTTTGCTTGCACTGTGTTAAGATTAAATCAAATACCACTTGCACCACTTACTTTTTCTTGCTCATTTCTTTTTTAATATTTTAATATTTTATTTGTAAAGAATAAGCTCACTTTTGTTCTAACAGAGACTTGCTCGTTTGTTGACTGCTGGTTTACTAATGTGCTTGCTGATCTTGTGTATAGCATCAAGTACACACAACTCTCCACTCTTCGGCTTGCTTACCTGTGCACGCTATTTGTTTCGCTCACTCGCACGCTTACCCTTTCCTCTTTTAAAAATTCTACCGCCTGGCAGCTGGCGATTCCCTGTTCCGCTGTGTGTGCCGCCGTCTGGCCTGGCTGCTGTTATATATTTTTATATGGGATATTTCCATATGTGGCGTTTCTTTTATTGTTCTTTTTCTTTTTCTTTTTAATGCGCATCGCATTTCATAGAACACTTGCAATCATTTTTTTTTTCTTTTTCGTTCTTCACTAGCACAATCACTTTATACTTGCACCCCCTTGCACCTCTTTTTTTTTTTTTTTACTTTCACTGGTCGCTGGTTCTTTACGCACTATCCGGCTCTACATGGACCAAAATGTATCGAAGGAAAAGGAAACGATTTAAAAGAATTCCGATCTAAATAAAACAACTTCAATTTTTGGTTGGGAAAAAGAGCAATGCTCATAAAAAACCCAAGTTTATTTGCTTTCGTGACTGTCTTGCTTGCTGGCTGGTAAAGAACTAACTACTCAAAAGTCGTACGCGCAGTAGTACGAAACCTAACCGTTTTATCATGCATATGTATTAGTGTATGTTGGAGGCATTTATAAGAAATACACTCATAGACATCGCATACTATAAACTCGTATGCATCGCATACGATACAGTAACACAATGCTTTGCTTTTTAGAGAGTCCAACAAAACAACACAAGGTATCGTCCAAGTTTTTCTGTTTGACAGGGTCCAACGCAAGAGTTAATTTAACAAGTTAGACATGAGCTAACAATGTTAAGGTACTTTATAAAATTAGCTATCACCAAGTCCGTTTAAGTATCTCTTTCGGTAATAAAGGCCACTCTGTTTCTCGGCCCAAAGTATTGTTTTTTTTTTTTTTTTTTGGCCCGATTCTGAATCGTAAGAGCTTTAACTCAGATTCCTGAGGAAAGGTAAAAAAAGGCACGTATAGGACACATCTAGGTTTCAAACAGTTACTTTGGAAACAGCGATTACTAATAGAATTTGTAATACCTATTGAAATGAATTGTCAAAGAGAGGTATGACACCAGAGTACCAGTCTCTATATCTACCCTTTCAAGCTTGAAAATCATTCACAAGGGCTTCGTAATATAAAACAATACAAGCTCTTAGTCAAAGACTACACCCTTAAGGGTGCTAGCAAAACCAAAATACTGCCTGCTGTTCTACCAAACTATAAAACTGATAAATGAAAATCTACTACCTCCTTGAATACACCTTCAAAAGCAGATGCCTTCAATTCCTAAAAATCACGATTTCGCTTTACAACTTGTTAATTTCTGGTACGTTTTACGGTTTATTGAACCGAAGAAGCCAGCATTTCCAAGAGGTACCGGCTCATTGTCTATTGCAAATGCCATGAACGACAGAATGACACCTTTTGTAACCCACCGCACTTCCAGAGGACACTTTCGTAAAACAATGACACGATCCCATCTCAGCCAACAAATAATACTTGTCACCACCTCTGTTGAAGTTCCGATAGCAAAGTTTCCTATTGATTGCGCCACCTTGTATACATATATGCATCGACAACAGCATCAGCTGTTGTTGTTGTTGTACTTATTGACATCTTACACCTTTATTATTTGTTTGTTCACATTGTGCGCCAAGAAAACGCCCTCCTTTCAAAAGGCATCGCATTAAATGTGCATCCTTTCAACCTACTTATATAGACTATATCCTTAACTCGAAGCCACCACCTATATAGATGTTCAGCTCATTGTTGGCGATATCCTTGTCTGTACACATCAATGGGGAAGCCCCCATTGCAAATCCTTTTTCCACCCCTCCCAAACAATAAAGAAGTTCACCGGAAAGTGGTGCGCACTCCATGATCTTTTATGCAAATGCTTCTCTTAACATCGACAAAACAAAGCAACATCGGTCGACTCGGGAAGGCAACAATGTCTTTCTCGATACATAGCTATACCCAATGCCAATATGTAATATTATGTTCCTTCACTTCACCCCCTAAGCAACGTATAATACGGATGCGGATACGAATCTCAATGGCAGCAGTCAGTGTACGCCTTCAAACATAAAGATATACCGAGTCTTTCGCCCTCCGCACCTGGGTTCAATGGAGCTTGCGAAAAATGGTACTTGCGGTGGAATTTAAATTAATTTGCACTCGAGATGTGTTTGGTATTTAGCTTAAGTTTGGGGTTCCAATTCCAAATTGGGGCCAAATATATATGCGTACAGTGCACTACACCTGCAGAGCATGTTAACAGGTACTCTTGTTCTTGGTGTTCATGCCATTCAAATGCAAAATAATCAACTTAATTAAAAATACCTTCCCTGTGGTGGCAATCAATTCCGAATGCAAATAAGGACAATTTGGCTGTGTGCACGATTCAATCAGTCGTCAGTTCGTAAACAGAGGGCATAAAACATTTTATTCCCTTCCAGTAGGTTTGCGATTTATGCCTGACCTCCTGACGGCGGAAAGGACACGATCGGGCCGACAAAAGTTTATTCTTTCGCACTGATTTTTGTGAAATATGTCCTGATTGCTGATTACATTATCCTGTTGAATGAAACTTTCTTAAATAATATGAAAGTCTACTTCAAAGATTATGTAAATTTTTGGAAAATTTATTACAGATATAAGAGGGGTAGGTATTTTTGGAAAGACAAAGTTTTTCGGTGTACAAAATTGATATAGCATCATGGGAGGCAGGCAGTTGCAAGGGTTCTTCTACAAGCAGAGTATTGTACACATTGTTGTCTGTGGCACTATAATTCAATGTCAAGGGGGAGAGTTGATATCAGCGAACAATGGGCGAGTTTAAGAATTAAGTTTCAATGCGATTAGATTCACCGGAACTGCATGACTTAATCGAAAATTCGCTTTAATCTGTATAAAGTTCAAAGAGCCTCCAGGCGACAGGGGTCAAGACACATTGCTACGAAACATGGTGCTAATGACCCAGAATTTCCAGAATCCATCAATGCTGCTGGGCGTATTGGGCTTCCTGCTGAGCTATCAATAGCAGCAGGATACAAGAAATCAAGCATAAACTGTCAAGTCGTCTATAAAAGGCAAAATCGAAGCTCAGCATCATGCGGTTTCTCCTCAAAAAAAATATACTTTCTTTCGCTGTTTCTCTGGACTAAAAGGGCGATTGTAGCTCTTAAATAAAATGTAAAACTTGGATCTGAGGTGAATTTGGTGTGTCAATCGTTCATAACAAAAAATAAGGTAGTGTAGGGTGGGACAGATTTAACGCAGTTTTTCGCAGATTTTAAATAACTTCTTTCGCAAATAAATATTTGAACATTTGTCTTTTTATTGAAAACTATTACATATTATTTTATTATGAAAATAAATAGTTTCTTAAAAGTTAACTTAAAAGGCCAAATGCCCACATTCCACCAGTTAAAAACAGTGAAGGTAACTGGGCAAAAAACAACCAAGAAAAAGCTAATTTATTTGCTGAATATCTTGAAGGCGTCTTTCAACCATATGAAGATAAAGACTGTCAAGAAAGCGAAGAATTGTGCGAAGGGGAAAGACACATCCAACCGGTAACGGCTAAAGAAATTGCCAATGAAATAAAAAAAAAAGGGCATCAGTACTAAAAAAGCCCCGGGATTTGATTTAATATCAGGGGAAATCCTAAAACAATTCCCAAAAAAGGGCTTAAAGAAACTAGCACAGATCATAAATGCTGCATTCAGGATAAGGTATGTACCTAGCATGTGGAAAGTCGCGGAGGTGATTATGATACCAAAACCAGGAAAACGGCCTAGTGAAGTCACCTCCTATCGCCCCATATCTACAATACCTATGTTGTCCAAGTTATTCGAAAAGATGTTGATTAAACGTCTGAACAAAATAATCGAAGTAAAATCGAACACTCCACGATCGATCAGGTGCATAGAATAACAGATAAAATCGAAAAAGCATTTGAAGAAAAAAAGATATGCTCTACTATATTTCTCGACATAGCACAAGCTTTCGACAAAGTGTGGCACAGAGGACTGATCTATAAATTGCAAAAGCATCTGCCAAAACAATTTTCAGAAATTTTAGAGTCCTATATAAAGGGTGATTTTTTAAGAGGTTTAGAACTTTTTTTAAAAAAAAAACACAAAAAATTCAAAAAAATGAATGAAATATTTATTTGAATCGATAGTTTGAACCTTGCAATTTAATGTTTAAAGATAATTTCATGCAAATGTTGACCGCGGCTGCGTCTCAGATAGTCCATCCGCTGAGTCCAATTTTGGCATACTCTTTCACACATATCGGCCGTTATCTCACGAATGAATGCATGGATGTTGGCTTCCAGTGCGTCAATCGAAGCGGGCTTGTCCCTATACACATTAGCCTTGACATACCCCCACAAAAAATAATCTAATGGTGTCAAATCGCACGATCTAGGCGGCCAATTGACTGGCCCGAAACGTGAAATTAACTGTTCACCAAACTCTTCTCGCAATTGCGCCATTGTTTTGCGTGCTGTGTGGCATGTGGCACCGTCTTGTTGAAACCACATATCATGCAAGTCAAGAACTTCCATTTCGGGCAAAAAAAAGTTTGTTATCATCGCTCGGTAGCGTTCACCATTGACAGTAACGCTGCGATTCGCATCATCTTTGAAGAAATATGGCCCAATAATGCCGCCGGCCCATAAACCGCACCAAACAGTGGCTTTTTCGGGATGCATTGGTAGCTGTTGCAATGCTTCTGGCTGATCTTCACTCCAAATGCGGCAATTTTGCTTATTTACGTACCCATTCAACCAAAAATGAGCCTCATCGCTGAACACAATTTTTCGATAAAAAAGCGGATCCTCGGCCAGCTTTCCAAAATTCGGCGTTGTGGTAGGTCGGCTGGCTTTAGTTCTTGCACAAGCTGTATCTTAAAAGGCTTTACGCACAAATCCTTCCGCAAAATTTTCCACGTAGTGCTGTAACAAAGGCCTAACTGCTGGGAACGGCGCCGAATCGACATTTCGCGGTCTTCTGTCGCACTAGCTGATACGGCCGCAATATTTTCTTCACTACGCACAGTACGTAAACGTGTTGGTGGTTTAATGTCCAACAAAGTAAATTTGGTGCGAAATTTGGTCACAATCTTCCGAATAGACTGCTCAGAAGGTCGATAATGCCGATCATAAAATGGAAGCAGCGCGCGATGAACATTTCGAACCGAGCACGAATTTTGATAGTAAAATTCAATAATTTGCAAGCGTTGTTCATTTGTAAGACGATCCATTGTTAAATTGCAAACCAAACTGAAGCTGTTTGACAGTGACACAAGGTACTAAACACACGTCAGCTGTCAAAACCAGTGTTGCCAAAACCAAACCAGCTAAAAAATCACCCGTTATTAGAGAGATTCTTTAGAATTAAACTAGGAAATGACTACTCCACATTAAGAGAAATAAAAGCTGGTATACCACAAGGAAGTGTGTTAGGTCCTGTATTATATCTCTTATTTACTAGCGACTTGCCGAACAGTGATGAAACAACTGTGGCAACATTTGCAGATGATACTGCTGTACTTGCTGTGGGAGAAACTGTCGAAGTAGCGACAAAAAAACTACAGAAGGCAGTGAACAATATAACAAAATGGACAAAAAATTGGCAGATTAAACTAAATCACCTAAAATCGGTCCATATAAAATTTACAAAAAAAGTGTTCAGCACATGCCTGTATTCATAAATGAAAAAGAAGTAGATTACGCAAACATAGCCAAATATTTAGGCATGACACTAGACGCAAAACTGCGCTGGAAAGCACATGTAAAGAAAAAAAGAGAAGAACTAATTATGCGCTACAGTAAAATGTATTGGCTTATAGGGAAATACTCTTGTTGGTCAAATTACAATAAATTACTGCTTTATAAGCAAATTCTAAAACCAGTTTAGACCTACGGGCTCCAGCTGTGGGCATGCACATGCAAAACAAGTTTACAGAAAATTCAAACATTTCAAAACAAAGTTCTACGGAATATAGTGAATGCACCATGGTACCTACATAAGAAACGCTGATCTGCATAGAGATCTAGAAATAGAAATGATTGAGGATGAAGTCAAAAAAGTAGCTAATAGACATAAGCTTAGGCTTCTCAATGACGTCAGCTCAGAAATGAAGGAACTATTAAATGCTAGCTGCATGACTATGAGGTTAAGAAGGATAAAACCTTTTGAACTAGCTACATAGCTCGAAAAATAAAACAAAAACAGTATTAAATCCTCTATGGACAAATACTTAGAATATGAATTTTAAAATATGAAAGACAAATTACTGATTGGTTTAACTACTAGGTGCAATAATTGGAAAGCTGGTTTATCCCCGCCCTGCGACAATGAAATACCAAGAAGGTTGTATCGCAGGGAAAACGGGAAGACGGGAGAAGGGTTTAGTTGGTAGAAATCACCACACTGTTACTGAGTACGGGCTCGGTTTCGTCTTTGGAAGATTACCACCTCCTTGCGTAAAAAAAAAAAGTTAACTTCACGCGCTTATGAATTAAAAAAAATAAATAAAACTGCTCAAAAAGATGCGAATCTGCACCATGGTGGGGCACAATCGTCATCCGGGTGGGGCACTTTCGTCATGAATTTAGATGACGCAATGTATCAATACTGTCCATATTTGAATAGCTAAGCAAATATAAAATCTATAAACGTAAAAATTAAATGAGATCAGAAATTCATTTTTTAACCAAAAATTAAATAAAAATTTAATTTTAGTTTTCAGATCACAAACAAGCAAAGGATAAATGTAGGACAAAAGGATTTGTTAAAAAAAAATCATTGCACGTTGTATCGACCCACATCATAAGGTCATTAAAAAAAAGGTTTGAATAGGTATCTTGATGATCCAACAGCTCCATGTGCTTTTGTTGAAAGTAAAAGTTCTTGTTTTTTACAAAACTTAAGAAAAAAAAATTCAACTAAATGTTATAAACTAATTAATTATATTCTAAGCCGAAACGTTTAACACTCACAACCAACGAATTCCCATAAGAAACAATTAAAAATTACTTACCTAGTGTAAAAGAAAAATTGCAAACAATTACTGAACGAAATAAAAACCGGTCCAACCAGCGCAACTGCTGCATATGAACAGTCATAGTTCGTGTACGATCTGAGAGAACACTGTGGCACGAGTTTCCGTCATATATTTTATTTAAAAATAAACCGCCTTTCTGTAGGTAATAGCGAAAGTCAAAAGTTCCGCATCGTCGAAAGTACCCCACCCTATCCTACCATAAGATGAAAGTTTTCTATTTTCTGCTTCAAATGGCGGCGATTTGTTATCTATACTTGGTTCAATACCTCTTTTGAGCTTTTGAAATTTCAAACTTCATCGCTTTTGGTATTTTCCACTTTCACCACTTTCACAGAGTTGGATCCTATTTTTCAATCTTTCGTTTAGGTTTGGCATATGAAGAAGTCGTGGGCTTACTCTTAACAACCTGCGCTTGTTATGATCATGGAATCATAAATCGCACTTTTAATTTTTTGTAAAAACTCTTTCTACTCTCCATTTTTTTTTTAATACAAGGCCATGTGACCCTTACAATACTTTAGGAATGTACAAATTTGTTTTTTAACCTCCGTCTTCAAAAAACCCCTGTGCATTTGGTTTCGGGAACAAATTCCAATCGCAAGTAGGAAACGCAAAATCATTTCCAGAAAAATCCTTTGAAGTTACATTCTGCAACCTCATAATCAAATAACAGATTCCCATTAATGATTACCACTCGCCTCCGCGAGGGTTCTACCCGCGCCATAATACAAACACAATAACTCATCCTACTGTTTCCTCTGGCGTGCGGAGGTGCAAGCCATACCATCCAACATAAAGCAACAGCAATAAACACAATTCCATTTAAATTTTATAAGACTCATAAATCCTTACGCACCCTATCGAAAGGGTTTATCATTTTCTCATTTCAAAATTATAAAAATTATCTATCTATGAAATTAGCATCCCTTTGCACTGTATAGAACTCGAACCCCATTATGGCTGGTTGTGTGTACATTTTATTGCGAAACTTTTCATTATACCAGGCCAAATCTTTCGCTCCTTTCTGCGTGCTTTAATATTATTTCGCATAAAAAGGGTTTTTCGGTGTTCGGTTTTCGTCTTTTGCGCCTTGATTTTAATCTGTTGGGGTTACTCACTTTTTTTTTTGTGTTTCCTTTCTTTTTTGTGGTGCTTTGCCCGCAAATAATAATTATTATGCCTTTCATTAGGTATACCGTATACGTGCTTCTGTCATCACTCCGGAGGCAATTGATTATAAAAATGAAAATTTACAAAAACTGATATAAATAAGAATGGTAGCCGAAAAAGATAGCAATTTCTATTGTTGTTCCGGTGTGGATGGCATAATTGGAGTCATTTGATAAAGTTTTACTCAGCCGCAAGGCGTTATCCCACCAAAGATGAGATGAGAGGAGATTTGAGAGGTGATTTTAAGCAGTATCCATTCAATAGATATGTAGGAGTAGGTAGGAACCTGTTATACCGAAATCTGGAAAGAATATGCCCTAGAAATTTCGTCAGCTTTCCGAATTAAATTTGTAAGGAATATAAGCGGAAAATTTGTTCATAATTGAGGTGATTTGTTGAAGTACAAGGAAATCGCTTATGGGTAGATTTAAACAGACTTCGCCCAAAGGTAGAGACAAATATTTGAAAAATTTAAGAAATAGTAATGAACTAGAAAAATTCTCTAAAATACGCCTCAAGACCGCATTGAAAAACACTGGAAATCCCACGGAAAAAATAACAAGAAGAACACTTCAGAAGTCGCTCTAAGTAAATTAGCATAAATTGAATGGATTTTTATAAACACAAATTACAATTAAAGAACAGCTGACTTTATACGTCCAACCAACCTCAAAGCATGACTATAAAATGCCCCCGGAAAGCAGCTCTCATTAAGTAACGCAAAAAACGGGTTGATAACTTCCAAAAAAAAAAAAAAATAGGTAAAAAGCCCGAAATTAGGCTCTGATAAATGGCCCGAAAAACACTCCCAGAGACCATGCAGATTCCGCCCTAATACATAATCGAGCAACAATGTGCGCAAAGAACGCTTTGAGAATTTACCCAAAACGCTGCTAGAAAAACGTTCCAAAATTTGCCTTAAAAAGTGGCCAATAAAAAGCGCCAACAACATACATAAACTGGACTAATAGACAGACCCTTAAAACACCCAAAAAGAGCTGTACGAAAAACGCCTTTAAAAATTACCTACCCAAAATGCGACTAGAAAACGCAAAAAAAAAAGCACCAACAGCCAGCACCTCAAAATATGAACAAAAATCACCCCCAAACATTTTTCAGAAACTAATCCTAAAATTATCCTCCAAGAATCACCCTAGCAAGGCTCCCAAAATATAACGAGGAAAACATCCCAAAACTCTTCGAAATGCCTCAAAAGTTATTCGAAAAACACACAAAAAAAAATGTAGGTACTCTTAAAACGCATTGAAAACATGATTCGAAAAATGCATTTAAAAAATGTACCAATATGCGGCTACAAGAATGCTGCAATCTTAACATCTCAAAATGCTATAGAAACATCCTGAAAAAGTTCCAAACCTCTCAAAAGTTTCCAAAAAATTCCGAAAATGAGCACGAAAAATGCCTCGAGAAAACTGAAATGAAAAACTCCCAAAAAAAAAAGCACTTCTCCACTCTCGTTAAATGTCAGCGAGTAGGGCGATGTTCGCAAATGACGCTCGGCAAAAGTACCCTGGTACAGTTTGATTTTTTTTTTTTTATTCGCGTAAGTTCTATTAAACAAGAATTTTTTCATAAAAACTCGTACTGTTTTAAATTTCCTCAAATTGTTATAAATAAAGGTAATCGTAGACTTAACGAAGAAAGCTCTGAAAGGTCGGTCAAAATAAGCGCAATTTGTTTACAATAAGTAGTTCATACTTTACCCAAATAAAGGGTTGCCATACATCCTCTTATTGGGGGACATGTCATCTTTTTAACCACGGCGCGGAACGTCCTCCAACGTTTTAAGAAATTGTCCCATTTTGTAATAAATTGTAATTCTTGAAATAAAAAAATCGTCGAACTCTGATTTAAAAAAATAAAACGGATCCAATACAAATCTGATAGAAAACATAAAATGAAACAGATCTCATTTTCAACCCTCCAAATGTCAAACTGAAAAATGTTATTGAATGCGTCCATTTTTTCAGAAGTTCAGCTTCATTGTAATTTATTTTGGTTTCCTCCTTAATAAACTCACAATGGACAAAGGAGAGAAATATACTATTACCCGAAACTATTAAGGGTATAGCTTTAACTAAATTTAATTGCAATAACCTAAGCTATGAGTCATTTCATGCCCTAATGTCTAATAGCAATGATGAAATCTTGAAAAAAATACAATCCGAAGATAAATACGAGTATAAAAAAATTAAAAGTATTAAAAACATGTACACACTTCATAACATGTTATATCACACTATTATATAAAGAGGTAATGTTTGTTTGGGGAAGGTAATCTCCGGAACTACCGAACCGATTTCAAAAATTCTTTTACTAATAGAAAGCTACGGGATAGAGTATTGCGATAGGCTACTTTATTTTTAAATTTTTCCATTTTAGATTTTTTTTATTATTTTCTGCGCTATTTATTTTGACTTTTCCATATCAAAAATTAATTAGAAATCTACGTAGGTACCAACTATGTGCGGATTTTTTTTTCAAAAAGTGGATTGATAAAATCGAGATGAAATTAATGTATTATACGTTGGTCAACAGTGATGGTTTGTTTTTGATTTTGTGCATCGCTCCAACAGTTTTATTTCTTTTACACAGTTGATAAGTTAAAAATTAACCCCCTTATTAATAAAAAAATGTGCACAAGTAAGTTAGTTAGCAAACGTCAGATAGCATACAAGAATTGGACATAACTGCTGAGTAAGAAGTTGATAAATTTTACACAGCGTTTATTAATACGGGGGTAAATGTAAAAAGTTTAAACGCGGACAAAATAGTTATTGAAAAGCAAATTTCAGTTATTTTTTAAAAATGCCAAGACGTATGCGCACAAATTTTGGCCGCCGAACAAGGCAAGCAAGTCAACAACAAATATCAACGAAGCCAAACTACAGAAGAAAGCGAAAAGTGGGACATCGCATGGCATAAGACCAGATCAACAGTCAAGAAAATTGAGAGTGCAAGTAATGAGAACTGCGTCAAATCCTACTATTGCTGGGATGGGAGCAAGTTCAAGTAACAAGATGCACGTCGTTTCTGACATTCGAAGGACTGGCATTTCAGTAGAAAGAACAGAAAACTATGTCGGTGATGCGATTTTCGATATTGGAGCGATGACTATAATTGTGTGCCACCATTAAAACGCGCTAAAAAACTGCTGTGCGAGTGGCAAAGTAAAAGTAGCACCTGCGCTGCGGAGCAATTTGAATCGGAGGATTTTCTAAAGAACATTTGACAGTACAACTGCTGTTTTCGTATGACTACATTGGGAACAAAAATCATTAAATAAAACTGGTTTCATGCCGACTGGCAGGGCAATATTTTCTCTTATACACACATTTTCTAACAATGGCACGGCATTCTACGCCGCAAAATTCGGATTAACAGATTCAAGGCCAAATTTACCATCGAGTGGGTGCCTTCTTGCCAGTAAATGAGGACGTACAGTAATATTCGCAGGTGCACTTCATTTTGTCGGAGGATGATTAAGTCGATAGCCTGTACAGAGGGCAAACAGGAGTGACAAAAAACGTAATTCGGCAATTGCAACCATTATAAATGCAATCAATGCTTTCATTACAATGTTTAAAACGGCGATAGAAAAAATGAATTTAGAAGATCGCAGATTTGTCTTCAATCCTGATAAAGGAACCGCACTTTGGAAAAAATAGAATGGATAGGAAACGGGTGGTATCACTTCCAATACATGAAAAATTATTTAAAATTTTTAATTTTCTAATTCGGATGTTCCGGACTTACCGCTTCACAATTTGAAATTAAAATTCGGCTCAATCATCATTTTGTTGAACAACCTTAGGGCATGGGGATTTTTATACATATATCAAACTCCTCAAGTTGTGTTCAACTTCGAGTGAATAAAACGGCCCTTAATGCACCGGAACTTTGTATCGGATCGCGTTTGATATGATTGTGAAGTATCTCAAATCAAATGTCATGTAATCACGATTCTGAGTTTAAAAGGCATACATTGTCATATCGCGGACTCCGCTTACTCAGAACGATTTGGCATTTAAGTGTCTATGACAAATAATTAGTCGCAAGGATAATCGCTGGACATTTGTATAGCATCAATCTTGAATTCCCACGTTTTTCACATGGTCCAATTGTATGTGGCGTGCTCACCTGTAGGCAAACCACTTTAGTACAAAAGCGGAAGGTTCGTCGGCACGTCAATCATTGCGGTTTTATTGAAATACATCGACATTGCTATACTTCAGTTATTTCTATTGTATTCAATGTAACTTTTGAATAAAGAATTTGAATTGACGGAATTGAGTAAAGTAGCATGCGCTGTGCATGCTTGGAAATATTATTTTCATTACATTTATGAATTTGGGCGGAACGGAGTTCGCCGGGTCTGCTAGTTTAACTATAAATT
>CAMLCR010000014.1:0-20539 GCA_946477585.1 Cheilosia urbana | reverse complement strand
CCATTTTGGTTTTCTTAATCGAATATAAAAAAATATAGCTCTCTCTAGCTTTTTAGTTTCTTAATTTTTTGGTAATTTTAAATGTGAAATAATTTGCATCTTCTGGATTTTTTTCTTGTAATTAATTTAGTAGTATATTACTAAAACTTGGAATGCATTATATATCTTATAACTTTAACGAACAATTCTTGTATATGTATATAAATTTATTTATTTATTTCTGTGATCTCGGAAACGGATCTAACGATTTCGCTGAAATTTGGTATATGGAGGTTTTCGGGGGTAAACAATATTGATCTAGGATTAGTCTTATGTTTGGGAAAACGCGTGTTTTTCGAGTTTTCATGCGTTTTTCTTTCCACGCAGAATATGGTCGCTAATTTCGTCCTTCCGAGCATTGCCCGTCTGGTTCATCGGTTTAAGACATCAGTACCTGGGCGACCGTGCTTTGCTCGGTTATTAGTATTAATTGTAATTTGGATGAGGAGACCGAATTTTGCAAAGGCAGAATTTCGACCGGATCCCGTCTAAATAACACTGCAATCTAAAAAAATAATGTCTCTACACTTTATGCTTAAGTGAGTGCGAGGAGGAATTCTGCAAACAATAAAAAAAGGTTTGGAAAGTGTTCAAAAGCGCAGAATTTTGAAAAGAGAATTTTGACCCCAACCCGTCCCAACTATACCGTCATCTTCTATATAAATAGGCGAAAGCAAATAGTTAAGAACCAATTTCACTGTTTGAAACACAATAAATTCCCCTTGATTTTGTTTTTTTGGGAAGATTGTACAGAGGCGCATTGCTGTAAGTCGTTTGTTTTCTAATATGTTATAAGCCAGATCACTATAATGGTAGAATATCTACCACGGGGCGATAGAGAGCAAAATGCGTGAATAGTTACAAAGACGCTAAAAAAAAGAATTATAGGTTTTCGCCTGGTTTTTCACAACCATTTGTTTAATGTGAGTTCTTACTTTTGTGACGAACGAACGGGACCTACAATTTTATGCTAAGTCGGAACGTTATATTGAGAAGATCTTTACTAATATTAATACTTCCACATATTCTAAAGAGGCGGTGTAATTGAAAAACCTTAAGAGAGTAATTTGTGTCTGCCGGGGATCGATCTTGAGATCCCTTGCTTTCTTATCACTATGCTATTGTGCAAACCAGTTGTCTTGACTGTCCCATCTTATATCTTATCCTCCTCGTAGTAATTTTGAAAAAAAAAAAAAAAAAAAACAGGCAAGCAGTACCAATTCTAATGAGCCACAATCTTCCTCTGAGAATCATTTAAAAAACGACCTAGTGCACCTTAAAAATACAAATTTCGAATTTAAAACGCTGACGTATAAGTTTCCTTTTCCTAAGGCAAAAGTGTAATAATAATAATAACTGTTTACGCAGCAGGTCCGTAGGGACCCAAGGCCTAGCATCTCGCATTCGTCTTGTGTGAAATAAATACAACTCACAATGTCAACGCAGATTGCAGTTTAAAACCATCTTGAACAAAATTTATACAGCCCTTACACAACCTTGATAAAATTGTTGGTAATAAAATTAACAGATGAGGTTGGTGCTTTGATCTGGAAAAATATAATAAAAATAAAACCCCCAAACTATCAAAGCTGAATGAAATAGTACAGGGTGTCCGCCGGGAAGGTATACTACTTTCTTTTGCCGCCATTTTGGTAAACATTAGTCTTGACAGTTCATATTTGGCAGTCGTAAAGTTGACATGTGGCAAATTTATTGTGAAAAAATATTCGATAAGCCAACGTGTTTTTATAGTTAAAACATTTTATCAAAATCAATCATCGATCACTGTGACGATGAGAAAGTTACGTGATTTTGGGAGAAACAACGTGCCAACAAAACGCACTATTTATCGTATAGTGAATGACTTCGAAGAAAGTCTGTAGGTGATTAATCAGTCACCTTTGCATCCAAAAAAGTTACAGTCTGGTGTGCAATTTGGTCAGGAGGACTCATTGGACCTTATTTCTTTGAAAATGAAAACAGCGTAACGGTAACTGTGAATGGGGAGCGATATCGTGATATGATTGAAATATTTTAATGCCACAACTTCATGCTTTGGACTTGATTAACATGTGGTATCAACAAGACGGTGCCACATCGCAGATTACAATGGAATTACTACGAGACCTCTTTCCACAACAAGTTATTTCAAGAAATGGTGATGTTGATTGGCCTCCACGGTCGCCTGATTTGACTGCTCCGGACTTCTTTTTGTGGGGATATCTGAAAAGCAAGGTTGATGCAAATAAACCAGAAACGCTTGAGCAACTCAAACAAAATATTCGTGATCAAATTAATGAAATACCGCTTGAAATGTGTGAGAATGTAATGAAAAATGTGCTCAAAAGGGCTCGCATTTGTGAAACTAACAGAGGCGGACATTTACCTGATATTATATTCCATACATAACTGCCGACATTATATAAAACATTTATCAATACAAGGTCCATTCTCTTTCGTTTAATCAAAAATTTTAAACAAAGTAGTATACTTTCCCGTCGGACACCCTGTATTTGTGATAAGATCTGACTGATTTTCATGATTTCGGAAATATTTTCTTTACGGAAACCGTTTCTTGTTCTAATGCAATTGGATTTTCTGTAATTTGGAAATCGTTGGTTATTTCTTTTTGATACCATCAGTATCGAAATATTATAAGCGGCAACAACACGTAGTTTCATCGTATAACCTCGAATTTCAGAATATTTAAAACGTTTTTTCTCGACACTTATATGGCAGCTAAAATGCTCTGTCAAAACAAAGCACTTTTTGCCGAGCGGGAATTTAGACAAGACAAGACATTTAAGCAATAATGTTCCTTAGCGCGGGCAAAGCCAGGCGGGAACAGCTAGTTAAGATATAAATTATTTTTGCAATCCGTGGATTGAAAGTAAAACTCCGCATTAGAGCCGGTTGCGGTCGATAGGCTAAAAATATTAATAATCCTTAATCTCTGTTTGGCGAACCAGATCCTCAAAAAGTTCGTATCCGAATTGATATCAGAAACCAAGTCCAATATCGTTTTTGGAGGCAGTAAGGGTACCTTAAAATTTGAACTCAAAGAGTGAGTTAATGTATATGTATAAAGAATAAAATACGTCCCAATTCAGAGCTTGAAATAGCTCATACGCACGACTTGAAAGGCAACATTCGTCGGATGGATAAAGGATGCGGTCGCGATCGCGAAATCGGGAATATGCCCTAGTCGATCAGACGCATAAAAAGAACGCAACTCAATATCACCGACCCACCCACAGAGCTGCGTTTGTAGCTTGAAATTTTCCTGTCTATATTCATTGTATTTGTCCTTGTAAAGGGTTTTATAATAAAATATAAATAAATAGTTGGCGCAACAGGTCCGGAGGGACCCTAGGCCTAGCTTCTCATAACCATTCGTTTTGTGTGCGTTTTCATTTTTTTTAGAACGAATGGAAAGGCTCTACAATTTTATGCCGACTCCAAACGACTAATTGAGAAGCTCTTTCAAGACATTTATACTCTCGGATGTTTGTCAGACGTTCCCGAGAGGTAGCGCAGTGAAAAAAAAAACCATAAGTTGGAATTTGGGTTTATGCGGGATTCGAACCTGAGACCCCTCGCTTAGTAGTCCAACACACTAACACTAAGCCACTGCGACTACTATAATAAGAGGTGTTATTTTGGTATTCAAAGAAAAATGTCATTTTTTGAGATAAATGATCGGATGTTTATTTCATAATAAAGAGAAAGCTATGCCGTTAGTAATGAAAAACAACATCAGCCAAATGGCCACCACGAGCACGCACACAGGACCATATCCTTTCACAATAACACCTCTTATTTAATAACCCTTTATTTGTATCTTGGGATAGCATCGGATTTTTCGCATGCACCAAATTGGTTAATAAAGTCCTTAGGTCTTCCGATAGTACTATTCAAGCTCGGAAAATCCTCTAAGCTGTTTGGTACTTTTAGAAGCGTCGTGCCTTAGAATGGAATAAAACACCTAATATAAGTCTAACATTATAGTCGAAGTAAGTGGAGACTAGAAGCCAACATTTTTAGCCATTTTTCGAGCAACAACAAGAGGCGCCATGTATCGTCTTCTCATTGTTCAATGGCAAACCAAACTGATATCAGCTGCTAAATTCGTTATCCCTGTAAGAAAATTATTATTTAAGAAAAAAAAAAAAAAAAGCGTCAAAGCAGGCGACTTCCAATAGTAACAAAACAGTCACTAAAAGACTGTCCAAAATAGAAAATTAAAATAGCGTTGCCCGCCTACCCTGATCACTGCTGTTGTTTTAAATACCAAAATTAAAGTATGTATTCCATTCACCAGTAGATCAGATGAAATATGAAATATGAGAATTAGTTAAATTTTAAAGGATCATGATAGCATTTTTATGAATGATTCTCTAGCGCACAAAAGTAAAGCACATACGAAGAATTGCGTAGTTAACTTCTCTTTCACTTTAAAACTAATTTATCAATCGATTTAACAATCAATAATTCCGATGCTTGAGGCATTAAGGAATAATTTTGAGAAAAAAGACATACATTTTTGTGAGGTGTTTTAACACCCAATCTATATAATTCAATTTTGTATTTTGTGAATCTGGTACTTTCGTCAAAGTCTCATCACTCATTTTTATTTATAACTGTGCGTCATGATTTTTTCCAATTCTCACCTTGACTTACTCGACGTCAAACAAAAGTAGGAATATACAAAAAGGTGAGAACAAAATCATCTTTTAGCTTAGATTACAGATCGACCAAGATTTTGTTAAACAAAATTTAAACCACTTTGTACGATTGTACCTGGAACTACCATGGAATTTTGATCTTTGTAACCAACAGGCATAATTTTTTGTTTAAGTATAAAAACTTCGAACCGGGTTGGCATCACTGGTCGCAATACACCTTCACTTCACACACTTCTTATGAACAATCATATTAAAAATACTGCGCTTATACCAATTTTTAATAATTTATTATTTAGCACGAACAATTTTTTTTTTGCAAATAAACATTTACCACAATCCACAAGTGAACCTGCACATGTAGTCAGCTACGTGCCATACCCACAGTTACAATCGTCTTTATGTCGTTTGAATTCCCCGATGAACAATTTAGAAATTAATGCTACGAGCATTGACAAAGTCAAATCTCCAATGGCTGTCGCAAAATTCTATTGTTATATAGGTCGTAGGCACATCATTTGCGCCTGTTGAACACTGAGATACAATGTTGTATTGTATAATGGGATATCCGGTAAAACTAATACTTTGAACATTCTGACAACCTGACAATATGTTGTTAGCTGAATCATATCTGCTTACGGGTAGTACCTACTTCGATACTCTATGTTATTGGTGTTGCATTGTTTGGTAACGCATAAAAGCCAACTGGGATATGTCAACATGAATTTGTGAACCCTCCTCCCCACACCTTCGCCCAGCGTAGGGATGTTACTGTCCACCAAAAGCATGAGCATAACCATGGTCGAAGTGGGTGGTTAGCCAGGTACATAATAAGTTTATGAGCTAGTAGTATTTGCTTTTCCAGGAGTAATTACGTGAGTTGCTAAGCTGGTCGGGTGTAGAAAGTAATTTCGCGGTGTATTCGAAATTCGCTAATGACGGGGGGTAGTTAAACAGTTGATTTATTGGACTGGAAACAGTTGATGTTGAATAATGTTCTTTGAAATTGTATTTGTTGCCTAGTGCCTAGTGAACGATTTTAAATACTAAAAAAAATAAAAATAAAAGGCGAACTGAAATAAATATCGATTCATTTTAGTTTAGAAAAAAATGCCTACTTGCGCTATAATTCAATTATTAATATATTCAAGTTTGTAACAAATGAGTAAACGACAAAGTTTGAGTGGTTTCGGGGTCGACAACAGCGCCACCACCAACATTTTATTGAAATCGGTTGAGCGGTTTCGGAGATCGATAACAGCGCCACCTATCGTTTGCAAACATATCTTATCTTTTAATTCTGACTGAAATATACATCAATACGAGACAAAGCAAAAAAAGAATGATGAAAATCGACCCAGCGGTTTTCGAGTTACAACGTCATCGAATTTCACCCCGAAGGAATTATATATACATACCCATAATTATAATTCTTTTGTTAAACAATAAACAAATAATTTGCAAAAATAAAATAATAATTAAAAGTAATGCGACTATAAATTGAGTATTTATTTATTTATTTTATTTAAGTAGATATTTGAAGGCTTACACAGTAAGATATTTTATATCTTTTAAAATAGTGATAAGCTAATTTATCGATTTACAAAAAACAAAAACTACCATTAAACATAAATTATAGTATTTAAAAATATAAGAATATGAACTGCTAATACAAATTCACAATCACAATTAGAATTTGTTACATGATAAATATTTAAAACAAGTTACAAAAAATTTAAAAAAAGAAAAAAAATTACAAAAATTTAAAAATTACAAATAAGAAATTATATTAATTGGTAGACAAGAAAGATCTTAATTCAATTGAAAATCTCTTTTTCAGTCTTATTTCTCTGATTTGGCGCGGTAGGGAGTTCCAGAGTCTAGTGGCATTAACAAAAAATTGACGTTCAGACGTTAAACAAGAATAGCGCGGGGATAAAATTAGTCTAGTCCTGATAGATGCACAAAACGTTAATCGGTTAAAAAGATTGCGGGGTTGACGTGTATTAATTATATTATGCAATATTAATATGGTACGGTATTGTAAAAGTCTGTCAAACGAGATATTACAGATCCGGTAGGAAAAAAGTGAAATGTGGTCGTATCTTCGAAGACCGAAGATATATCGAGCAGTGTTGTTATAGGCGACATTAAGTTTCCGGCAACTAATCGAGTCGCACTTTCCAAAAACTTCGCAACCGTATGTTAAAACTGGTATAATTAAGGTCTTAGCTAACAGGACCCGCGTTTTCATGGGAGTAAAGTATTGAGTCGTCCAAAGAGAACGAAGAATACCATAAACTTTGCCAACTGTTAAGTTAACATGATCACTCCACGTTAAAGTTTTATTAAATACCATACCCAAATTTTTAGCGGTGTCAACATACTCGATCGGATCTCCATCAAGGCAGATAGGTGGAAAGAATGCTGTGCTTAAGGTTTTCCTTGATATGACAATACATTTAGACTTCTTAGGGTTTATCACAAGCGAATTCTGTTGCGACCAATTAGAGATTTTATTCAAATCGGAATTTATGCAACTGACGCAGTGATCAATTGTGTCAGGTGAACAGCTCATGTGTAGCTGAGTATCGTCAGCATACATTTCAACATAGGAGTTAGTGACGATGGAAGGCAACTCATTAACATATAGGGAAAAGAGTAGGGGTCCTAGGATGGAACCTTGGGGAACTCCGCATGTTATGGAAAGAAAGTCCGACATTCTATTTTTCACAAACACTGCCTGCTGACGACCAATAAGATAAGAGGATATTAAACGAACAGCGGAAGAAGAGAAGTTGTATATACTTGTAAGCTTATTGCATAGTATTGCGGGATTGACGGTGTCAAATGCCTTGGAGAAATCAAGGAGCACCAGAAACGTTATATGATTTTTATCTAAGTTTTGTCTTATGTCATCAACCACAGTTAAAAGTGCAGTGGTACAACTGTGCTTAGCACGGAAACCAGACTGATGAGAACACAATAAATTATTCAAATTAAGATACCTATTAATTTGCTTCTGCATAATTCTTTCAAAGACTTTAGAAAGAAAAGATAGTATAGCAATGGGACGAAAATCTTTATCAGTACGATTCTTGGGAACTGGTATGATTTTAGATTTCTTCCAGACTGAGGGGAACACACCTGTTGTAAGTATGTGGTTAAAGGCATGGGTGACATATGGTAGTATGATGGGCAGAATAACCTTTATGAACTTAGGGTGAATTTCGTCGATTCCAGCAGAGTTAGATTTGATCGAGAGAATACACTCAACCACATCTGCCTGTTCCACGAGAGAAAACTCGAAAGCTTCATTGGGACAAATGGTGCTGTTATCGAGGTTAAATACATGCGAGGAAGATGAAATAGTAGGACGAGTGCAGGACACAAAGCATCGATTTAGTTCATCACCGTCAACATTATCAAGGAGGCGGTTCTGTTGATTCCCTACACCAATTTCCTTCAAGTTCTTCCACAATTTTTTACCAGAGAATGATGCATTTAACCGTTCAGAGTAAAATCGTCTTTTGGCAGCACGAACTTTGCAGACCACGTTATTACGGAAAGTACAGTATGACCTGTAGTGCTCTTCTACTCGAAAGCGCTTCCATAGGTTATACGTTTCGTCCCGCCTTTGGATTAGCTCTCGGATATCACTTGTAAACCATGAGTTAGCGGTATGTCTCACTACCTTAGTTTTAAGGGGGACGTGGATATTAAATAGCTGATTAACATTCGATTGTAAGAACTCGACTTGTTGGTTTGAAGAAGACATGCAGTATATTAGGTCCCAGTTAATGCTGCGCACATCATTATCTAAAACCACGTAGTCAATGTGTCTGAAATCTCTAAACTCAAATGAATTAGGTAATTCATGATAACTAAAATCAAATGTAACATAGATCAGATCGTGTTTTGAAAACCCCGGCGCAGACAATTGGTCATAGAAGAGCGCCTTTTGGACTTCGCTTACAAAGAAAACATCAAGTAAGGTGCTACAAGTATCGTTAAAGTGAGTGGGTGTAGAGGAATTAACGGGAAAAAGATTAATTGAACACATACTATCGATCAAATTACGTTCTGACAAAAGATCACTATTTATGTCACCACATAAAATGACGTTGGGCGAGCTGACAGATATTTCTTCTAACAATGAAGCAAGGTGGCAAAGGCTAATATTCTTATTTGGTCTGTAGACCACTCCGAGAAGAATTGTATCGGCATCGCTTGTTAGGTCCAGAAACAAAAAATCCATATCACTATTACCTTTAGACACACAATTTATTTTAACATTACGAAATATACCAGTTCTAATATAAACAGCGACTCCACCACCAACACGACCGACTCTGTCACCACGAAAAATATTATAACCTTCCATACCGTACAATTTATCGTTTAAGTCAGAGTCTGAAGGAAACCAGGTTTCTGAAACGCAAATAATATCGACCCCAGAACCTACAAACAGATAACGAAACTCATCTATTTTTGGCCGAAGACTTTGTGCATTAATATGGCAAATCTGAAGGCCATTCTTTTGCTTGGAAAATACTCTAATCATAGAACGCATTATGGTATTACCATCGGTCTCTGGAGAATCCCACCGCTGAATATCCGAATCTCGGTCCATTAAATTTAGCATAAATAACAAAGGGAAACAGAGAGAGAAAACGAGATGTTACAAGAGAAGTAGCAAAAATTTAATGTATAGATTTAAACAGATCAAATAAAAATAAAAAAGAATTAAATAAGTAAATATAATATGTAATTTTAAGATTTGAGGAAGTTACAAGGACAAAAGAAGATTAAGTAAAAAAAAAAAAAAAAAATAAAAAGAATGAAAAGAAAAACAAAAAATAAAAGTAATAAATCTTTAACTAAAGAGAAAGAAAAAAGTTGGCCGCTACTGTTTCTTCAGATTGGTCGACCAGCTTTTGAGCTTTCGCATCCATTGATGATATTGACAAGGTTGTCCAGATTGTCAACAGCAAGAGCTTTCCCATTTGCATTCGGCTTAACGTACACAATTCCGCGCGAAGAATACACGGACACCAATTTTTTTCTTTTTTGTTGTGCAGTGCATGTTGCATTAACAGATGGTTATGTTTAGTTAGAGCTTCATGAAAATGTATGTAAACGTCAGATTTTATCCCAATGTCTCGCAGCCGAAGTGGACCATTTTTTTGTTTACAGTGAGATGTGATGGATTTTAAAATAAAGTTTTTTTCATATGCGGATTGAAACTTAATCAAAATTGGTGGATTACGTGTGTTTTGTTTAGATCTAACCCGATAAATGTTTTTAAGAGTAGGGGCCTGTACATTTACAGTGCTGCAGAGGTGGTTGAAAAGCGATGTCAAGTTTTCGCCTTGCTCAGAGGGTACACCTATATGGTGTGCATTGGCGGTATTATCGGTTCAGTAGTTTAAGATTCCATCGAGGAGGAACAACGTTTCACGAAATTGTTATATATTAATAAGATTTAATTAAAGAGTTTAAAACTTATTGCATAGCACTAAAAATTGAAAAAGCAATAACAATTTTACTGCATCTTTTAATATCATATAAATTCAATGTAAACCTTAGCCAAAGCAACGCGTGGGTGAGTCTGCTAAAATTTTGAACACACGCGTGTAACATGAAATAAATTGCAGCTAAAGCCTGAACTGCATCGAAACAACAGTTGATAAAAGTACAAAAAAGAAAGTGGAAAAAATCTGTTATACTCTTCCATCACATAGTAGACTCTGTATATTTTTTCTCAATTTCAAATTGTCACTTTGTGGAAACCTCGAGCATGTATTTCAGTTTTCACTTTTCCCAAAGCTCTAAAAACAAATGCACTCAAAGAATTCGTTACTGACTTTCCGCTAGGTAACGTTCCCATCATATAATTCTAGTCTGTTTCAAAGGGAAAAGCTCTTTTTTCACTCGGCTTAATTTGTTTATTATTGCTTCTGGAAATTGCAAATGTAAACTCAAAAACTGCTTGTTAGGAAACTGTCTGTATAAAATGTTCTTCACATGCTAAGTGGAGTTTTATCTCAGCAAGACACCATCGATGGTTGTTCCTTATCGTGTTGTCGAAATTTTCCGGTTGGAGTTCATTTAAAGATTAAATTTATCTTGCATAAAATCAATAAATGGTCGAGCTTCTGGAGTTGCAAAATTGATATTCAAGTCTCCGCTTATGATCATTGGTAAAAGATGATAATCTCCCTGCAGAATTCTTGAAATTTCTTCTGAGTACTGTGCAAGAATGAAATAGAGATATTTAATTTCACATCAACAAAAAGCTGAAATTAATATGCCCAGCTCATAAATGTATGCAATGATAAAAACGTATGCAATGGTAAAACACAGTGACGCATTTTCTGTCCCCGCAAGTTAAATGTGTGGAATTACTCCACCAGATTCCAACAACGCGCGCTTAGATGTTTACACATCAAAAAGTTAACTTTCATTAAATAACCAGTCTTGCTTAACCTCAGCAATAATGACTTTACCAACAACTCACAACATCTAAAACTAATTACGCCGTCAACTAATAGATTATCAATAACTGAAAAGAGTATTCTAATAACATTTTCACGATGATCCAGAACGACAGCTAAGTAAACATTTTATTAATCTAGATACCGCCGAATTTTTAAATTCCAATTTTCTCCTGATACCGTAATAATCGTTAAAAGAAATTCATACTACGCAACCAAAAATGGCTGAGTCGGTATAATTTTATTATTTTATCTGACTCGATGTTCCCAGACAGACAAATTCCCATATACGTAATGACTGAAAAAAATAAAATTAAACGCTCCCATCCATAAAACTTTATTACACCGTTCTTCTTTCATCCTTAACAACTGCAATTAACTTTAGTCTTATCCAGCAGCGAAATAAAAATAAATGCCATAAATAGGCAAGGCACCCACATCCAAATTATCATGGACATGAAACTTGTGCTCTCGAAAATATTATTAAAGCTAACCCGTAGACTCATGAGTGTGTATCTTCTATGGAAATATTAAACGTAAAACCCCCGCATACACAGAGAAAATTCATTCAACTTAATACTCAAGTGAATCCAATCGGATCAAAAATAAAAATCAATATAAGGCAACCAGCCCTACATCTCTGAATGTTTCCGTATCCTTCGGGTGCATACAGAACGATGAAACATTTTAGATAGTGACAGAGAGAGAGGATGAAAACTATTTTGAATTCGTAAGACGTAATCAGACGTAGCACATTACGTATTTATTTAGTATAAGCAACACGTTCCTGGCATTTTGCAGCTACGCAAACACATTATTAGATTTTGTGACAAAGGTGAATTTGTCATAACTAGGACGTTCGCTTGCATACAATTTACGAATCACCTGTAAGGATGTGTACACATATATTATGATCTAGGTAATATAAATGGAAATGTAGACAACCAAACAACAACACAGCGATAGGCAGCAATGATAAGGATAGATTATTATTATTAATGGCAACTAGAGCTCGGGGGCGTATACGTACTATTTTGAAAGCAACACTAATTCGGTAGCGGGGAGATTGTTTATGCTGCAATAAATAGTCGGATTATTTATGTGTTTTTAGATTCGAGTAATTACGCACATAGGATATAGATCAGAAGGATAGTAGCGGGAAAAAAAAAGGATCTCATCACCATTGGGAGGCGGGGCAGCGCGCCGATTATTTGCAAATGCGATGACAATGAATTTGTAATGAGTTTAATTGTTGCGAAGAGTACAAAAGTGGTTTTAATGCGTTTAACTGCAGTTTAATTGAATTTTACTTAAACACTATGAATGCGATGGTGATTTTGAAATTGAAAATTTCCATGTAATGCTAATCATTCAGTGCGATATCGGTTGTGTGAATTGACAGAGTTAAACTGTTTGGTAGGTGGAGTTATTTATGGGGATATTTTTTGTTATCTCTCTATATGAATAATGAATACGTCTAAATTAAAATTAAAAAAACGAAGCGACTATTAGGCGTTGTATGGCTTTATCATTTGAATCAATTGAATGCGTTTATTACCATTGGGTGTATGCTCTATGGGTTTGGATTGGTATGGCTCAGCAATTTATTTGACATTTTATCTCGAAGTGCATGTATTTTAAATAATCTCCTATTCGATTTTGGAATTATGTTTATTCATATCGAGTGGATGGATTTATTTACATTACATACTGTGATGGACCTACCTTTAATGTTATAGTTATTTAGGCAGAAATGTTTTTTAAATTAAAAACAATTTTACTTTGGTAACTTAATGGAAACACATCTGGCGCACTTTTATACTTAGGTATTTATTTGAATAGACATTACAGTAAATACAACTCTTTCTTCTGGAAGGCATATAATACCATGTTCCCACCAACATGATTGATTTAGCTAAATCATCTCATAAATTACGTGATTTACCATACACTTTCGTGATTACTAATTACGTGATTCAGACGTGTTTAAATTTTAATTACGTATCTGTCCACACAAAATAAAATCAAACATACCTTTATTATGTTCAGCACTTCATTCAGCAAACGAAAAGTCAGTGATGGGACTTGAGGAAATTGAAACGGTGGTAGAAAAGTGGTAGAAAAAAAATTGTCCATGATAAATAATTCAGTAAATAATGAAGTAATGGCGCAGTAAATGGTGTATACTGGACTGGAAGTTTTTGCTGATGCAATTTTTCGAAAAAAATACTGATAGCTGAGTGTGTATGGGTAAAAGTAAGTAGTTAGTAGCAGTAAGTATAGTAGGTACAATTTTCAATTTAATGATGGAAAATAAATATTATTAGCGAATAGCTTTGTTAAAAGGTGGTAGATTTCGAGTTCTGGTAGAATTTCCGAAAGTGTAAAAAGTGATTGAAATACCACTTAAGTGTTAGAAGTCCCATCACTAATATGGCAAAGTTGGCGTAAATGTCACATTTAATCACTTAAAGTTCAGTGGGGACGCGTTTCGTTATTTATAAATCACTTCGGCTAAATCACGTTGGTGGGAACATGGTATAACATCCGATAGGCTATTTCTCCAAAAAAGAAGAATCTCACATTTATCAGCCGTAGGGACTTTCTTTAACTCAATTCTCTGTCATTGTGTAGAAATTTATTTTTTCATATCAATCCAGAGCTTTCTTTATTTTATCGCTTTATTATAGTTTACTGGATTCATCTATGATTATTGGCAGTAACTAGAATCGTATGTTCGATTCGCTTCCTACTGTTAGGCAGAGAGAAGTTTTGAACAGAAATTTATGTTGTGATCAGAGATACGTGATTTAAAATAAAGGGTGGTTAAATTTTAAGGGCCGATGTTGAATGTGAACCACACCTAAACGTCAAGTTTCTTTCTGCATTTCAGCTGACATTTCTCAATTTCAGACCATTTCAATTTGATTGTGAAAGATACACAATCGGGCAACGCTTATTATGAAAATGGGCGTTCCAATCAAAATGCATGTTGTGCACTTCGTGATTTTTTCGGTCAATTTAATAATCCAAATGTGCGTACAATCGGGAAAGTCGTGCAAAAATTTGAGCAGACCGGGTCTGTAGGAGATGTGTTAACACCAGTGCATGCTCGTACAGCTCGTACTGCAGAAAATATTGCTGCTGTTCGCGATAGTGTTGCTGAAGAGCCGTCCACCTCAACTCGTCGTCTTGCCCAACAATTGCACCTCTCACGCTCGTCGTTGATGAACATTATGCATAAAGACTTGCATTTATGCGCTTACAAGGTGCAATTGACTCAAGAACTAAAGTCTCTTGACCATTTCAAGCATCGGCGATGGTCAGAATGGTGGCAAGAAATGGCAACAGTGGATGATCAATTTTCGAAGAAAATCATCCTCAGTGATGAGGCACATTTTCACCTCAGTGGATTCGTCAATAAGCAGAATTGCCGCATTTGAGCGAATGATAATCCAAGAGTGATTGTCGAAAAACCAATGCACCCAGCAAGAGTGACTGTTTGGTGCGGTTTATGGGCTGGCGGCATCATCGGGTCGTATTTTTTTCCAAAATGAGACCGGTCAGGCAGTTACCGTGAATTGTTGTTGCTATCGTGAGATGATAAAGACTTTTTATGGCCCGAATTGGAAGATATGGATTTGAACGATATGTGGTATCAACAGGATGGTGCCAATTGCCACACAGCTAACGAAACAATGGCTCTTTTGCGCGACAAATTCAATGGCCGTGTTATTTCACGTGGTGGCGATGCCAAGATCATGTGATTTGATACCGTCGGACTTCTTTCTTTGGGGTTGTTTGAAAGAAAAGGTGTACGTCGATAAGCCAGCAACAATTCAAGAGCTAAAGGATGAGATAATTTGGCACATTAACACATTTCCTAAATAATTTGTGTTTTATTCAAAATCAACATCGGCCCTTAAAACTTAACCACCATTTATAACTTAAGTCGACTAAAACCAATCAAAAAACTGAATAAAAATAAAGCATTCACGTGGATCCTTCATTTGTCAGAGGTTTTAAGCTTCAGCAGAGTCAATATGTGGGAAGATGACCTTCGATTTCGCAAATGTATGTCATATAATGCAAAATGAAGAAACTGCTTAAATATGCCACACGTTTTTGATTGTATGGATATGGAGATCGGACACCAAACATCAGGACTGTATTATAGCTAGAGAAGCAGTAGAGACGTTACTTTTTAGAAGAGGAAATTACTTCTCCGACAGTCTTGCTACACTTAAGAAGATTCAACCACGTATTGGCACAACTATGATCGTTTCTTCGTTTCCTATGACAGGAACTCATATTTCTAGAAACTATATGCCCCTTGTTGGATCCTGTACTGTTGCCAAAAAAAAAATTAAAACAGATATTCAGCTTGGCACAGTTTTCCCTCCCCATGACATAATTAATAGGTCACACCGAAATTCGAAACCGGACTTGCTTTTTATCGCAACGAGTACCTACACCTGACATCAACATACCCGTTGAATATTTTAACAATCACCCGTTGTACTATACCACCATCACACAGTGCACCATCCATACCCTATAGACCACCATTAACTTTCACCTATACTGTCCTCAATTCAGGTGTAATGAAATGAAATGAATATTTGAGGCCACAGTAGGAACGAAAAAAAAAACCACCACCAGCCACCAAAGTGTTGCATAAAGAGAATTCAGAATTTCTGTTTGGACTGCATTTAAAAATTAAACAAGAACATTCATCGTGCATTTGCCTACCCGACGACGATCGATTCAACATCCTTTCAACGCTCCACACCCCCATCATCATAAGGGCCACTGCAACAGCAGTTTAAGCGATTACTGCTTGCGAGAGCGCGAATTAATGACTTTGCATGGTAAACATGAGTATGCAACTAATTGCATGAGGATTTTAATTTTCCATAATTTATTACCTAGTAATACTTAAACCTTCACCAGAGCGAGAGATGCCCAGATAAGAACGGAGTGCAAAGAAAAAATAGTAACAAATACTCACATAATCCGTACGAACAATAGCCATAAGGATAGTCTACTATCCGAAAGGACTTTGCATGAATTATACGATAAGATGCGATAGAGGCGAATTTCCCTCCAACAACCCATCAAGTTGCACACAAAGACCTCCGCTCGAGAAATGTGCTTATGTGCACATTATGACGACAACGGTGTACAGAGCCTCTCCAGCCCGCCCACCTACCTACCTAGTACCTACTACATAAGGGCTTTGGAAAATATTCTTAAAATTCAATTAAGGATATTCCATTGTTCATCAATCCCTGGGTTTGGCGTTTGCTATACTACTATATGAGAGATAAAGAAGAGCTCACTGTCCCAGGTCCCTCTCCTTGGCCACACTTTTAAATTCATCGTTATTTCGCTTGCTGGTAGTAGTCTTAGTTGTTGTTATCATCTTCGTCGTCGCTGTCAAGAGGATCTGAATATCTACATTAGTAGTGGTGGCATACAACCTTTAAGGAGCTGCAAGTACTTAATAATAATAATCAAAAGCAATTCTGCAAGTGAGCGAAGTGAAAGAGATGCCAAATAGGTGCGAGTAGAACACACACACACCCACGCAAAATGTGGGGGTAGATAAAATATTTTGATATATTTTCTAATTAGATATTCTCTTATTATCCTTTCAGTATAGTCGTTATAAATTTGCAATTTGTGCACACAGCTATGCATGGCAATGGGAAACTGATCAAAAGGAATATTCTAAGGATGCCTCGTTGACTTGTGTCATTACGACGATGAATACGTGTGCAAAGTGGAAGTAGTTTTGTTTACAATAGCTACATCTTTGTAATAGATTTTTGTATGATGTTGTTGCGTTTAGACCCACAAGATCTTGGAAGGGCGTAGGTTCAAGTAATAGAAGCAAATGAGTGTCAGGATGGAAGTGGGTATTGTTCTCTGACTTATAGGAAGTTAATACTCATCATAGGGATTGGTTGGGCAAATATATCCGTAGGGTAAAAGGCATTTTTTTGAAGTCTAGTAAGAAAAATGTGAGAGCTTTTCATAGAGCTATTTGTGATATGTTCTAAAGCTTCGTTCGTCGGAAGTTGTTTTAGAAGCCTAAATTGTTGAAACACAATCTGTTGCATGTTAAGTCAAAGAAGGGTTTATTGCACTAGATTGGCAGCTGAGATGAAAACATGGCCGCCGCTGAAGTGTCGTCTACCATTTAGCTATACAGACCGATAAAATTTGAACAGAATTATTGAAACCCTTTTGGTGAAAAACGAAACTTCATGGTGGAGTTGCTTTATTTTAACATGGATGATTTTATTTCCTGGTAGCAGACAGTGCTTTTGCAAGGCTTGATGGGTTTATTTTTAGTTAACCGCCATTGGCACAAAATAGGTCGTGCCTAATATCAATTCGATCTTGAATATTGAAGACTTGCGATAATGGCACTGCGAAGGGTTTATTAAACGAATTAACTGTACAATCAAGAAGTGAAGCTTGTAAAATAAGCACATGGCTTGAAAAGAATAGATAATAAATAGAAGAAGAAGAGAGTTATAAAGGCTAGATGTATGGTCGGCTCATGTTTTTGGATAGAATGGCATCATTCTTTCTGTAAATGTTATAGATTTGGATATTTCCCAACTCGAAAATGATAATTAAAAGATGCGATCAATTGTGAATTGTAAGCAATGTTAATAAAGTTTGTCTTAAAGAAACAATATGATTTCACTAAAAATCAATTTCCACCCCTTCCTACTTTCATTTCCACATTACGAAGTTTCACTTCTTCCGCGCGGAGGGACTACACGCACATTTTTTTTTTTTTTTTTTCTATATTTAATTTTGAAAATAAAATCAGATAACAATAACATCAGAACAATGATTGAGAAAACAAAAAATAGGACGTCTTTTCGGGTCACTAATTGATATTTTTAAAATATATTATATATTTGTAGGTAGTCTAATATATAAAATTATCGTGTCACGGGGTGCGTTGTTGAACTCCTCCGAAACGGCTCCATCGATTTTCGTGAAACTTAGTGTGCATATGGGCTAGGGTTGAAAATCGGACAACATCTATTTTTCATATCCCTAAATGTTAAGGGTGGTCTACCACTAAATTTTTAATTTTTTTTATATGGAAATACACTTTAAAAAAAAATAAACTGAATAAAATCGAGTAGTGACACTTCAAATACAAAAAAAAAAAAATATATATATTTTAAATTTTAAAAGCAATAGCGGCTACTTTGTTAGAAGCCATTAAAATGTAAGCAATGTAAGATTATCATATGGGACGAATGCACAATCTACCTGCCATTTCGAGATCAACTCCGGCAGATGAATTGAATGCTTGCTTGAAGGCGTCTGCTATGCGAGTTTCTTTACAAAATGACCAGTCCGCTGCAGAGTTCTCCAGGCAACTGTTGGCGATGGGCAATGGTGTGATTCCAGCAGACTTAATCAGCAGCCTGATTAAGTTTTCACACAATTTTTTGCAACTTTACAATCTTGAATTTCAATGTTTCTAATGTTGTTTTCCAAACAATAGGCGTTTTTTAGTTGGGTCCCAAATCCCCAGAAATCTTTTCAGATCTCAGATTTTACTCATGACAAAAAATCAGCTGTTATGGAAATCGACTTGAAAAATATTACCTCTGTTGTAGATACAAATGAAGTATTTTTGGTGATTTTTAGTCATATCATATCCATAGCTGTTAATTTATGTATTTCGTTATTTTGGTTTTTACGAAACTTTGCATATTTGTCTTGAAAGACAACTTCTTAAAATAACGTAAAACACCTGTGCAACGTATCGATATCAGCAAACAGTGATCGGAATCGAAAAAAAGATTTGATTTTTTGCCAAACGAAACATGAAAAATAATTTAGATAAAAAAAGAGAAAGATCGATTTTTTGCCCCAATGGAAAACGTATGTGGCGAGCCACATATTGGCAAACCTCCCGCTATGTACGTGTACTCATACGCACTATACATAATATCTAATAGAACAAAAAATGTTGTGTACCATAAAGCACTTCAGTGAAAAAGCGGAAGGTTGACCGACACGTAAATCATTGCAATTTGATTGAAAAACATCGACAATGTTATTCTTATTACTATTGTATTTAATATTACTTTTGAATATGATTGGCTTGGATTAGACACATTAGTTCAAATGAATGTAGTGTTCGCAAGAGATCCGACTTTGCTTGCCTCAAATCATCAAATCTGTGGCGCTATGTGAGAAACGTCAGCTGATAGCAAACATGAGAGTCGCATTGGTGAACGATCAATATGCTCCAGATTGTTTGCTGACTATCGGTAATATCCGTGTTCCTGATCTCGACGAATTGAGCGGATTGATTTTATTTCCTTCCAATTTTTTCAATTTTGTCTCATCGAAAGACGAGCAGAGATTAAATCAACAAAGTATTCCCGAACTTTATTGCTAACCACAAAAATAACGAATGGTTGAGTAAGCGAGTAATTCTAGTACTTAAACCAGCCAAAACTATGCAATGGAACGGGTTTGGTGATAAGAAAACTGATGATCAATGTTTTTTAAAGAAAGAAGTTTTCATTTCGAGGATACCGCCTCAGTTATAATTTTGTTTCGCAAGCTCAATGCACCGAAGTTTTGTAACGGAACGCGTTGGATTTGATGGTGATCTGAAATTAAATGTCATACATGCAACGGTTTTGGGGGAAAAATTCAAAGTCAAACACTCTCATTCCGCAGATTCCGCTTATTCAGAACGATTTGCCATTCGTACTTAAGCGACTTAAACTTCCTGTACGTCTCGCTTTCACTATGACAAATTATTTGTTGCAAGGATAATCGATGGATGTTTGTGCATTTGTGGCATCAATATTGAATTCCCATATTTCTCACATGGTCAACTTAGTGAAAAAGCGGAAGGTTGGCCGAAATGTCAAAATCATTGCCGTTTGATTGAAAAAAACAACATTTTTTTTTTTTTTTTTTTGGATGCTCGGAATTATCGTTTTCATTACTTTAACAAATTTTGGCGGCACGAAGTTTGCCGGGTCAGCTAGTATATATATATAATTTTCAAGAATTGCACACCCGTCTAAAATGTTCACGCGACGCCACTGCTATTCACATATAATAATGAGGCACCAAGCTTTAAAAATGATCGAGCTGTGTTAATTTTGTAGCAAATTTAAAAGCACCCATAACACATAATTTTGACATCTTCTCATTAAATACTGGTTGTTATTCAAACAAAACGACATCATTTTCCAAACCACTTCATAAATGTTGTAGTAATTATTTTACCAACAATCATAAGTACAGGTCTCT